>CAUZXS010006556.1:145000-175000 GCA_963585895.1 Sepioteuthis lessoniana
AGGTATGAGTTCGATTCTCATTGGGTACAGTTTGGTTTCGTTTGGTTTCTTCGTTTAATTGCATATCAACCTTCGTGTGTTATTTAATTCCAAAGCCCTCCTTCTAATAGAACAGCAGTGATGCTATCTAACCCATAGCTGGGAGGATAAGGGGGTTCATACCTTTCCCAAGGATATCTCTCCGAAAGTGATCATAATAGCACGACTGAAGTTCGAACTCGCTTACTACGATTCTGCAGTCCAGCGCTTTTAATCATTACACCACGAAGACACCCCACCTCACTGGGTACTCCACATTTCTGGCTCAGTATCAAACTAACTTAAGCATGGCTATTGATATCTACTCAGTTTAAAGCAGCTACAGATGCGAGTAGATTGACTGATTTATTTTTACGGCATGTTAACCTGTATAGGGTTATTTTAAGCCTTATGGTTAGAGTTCATATTTACATATATTAATTACATGGCTGTTTCTTAAAAGATTTTTTTTGCTAACAGTCCTACTGAATACGAATGAGTTTTAAACGACTATTTGACTCATAGATGGGACCTTAACAGGTACTACCACCCTAGATCTAAGTGGACCTGGGAGTAATGGTAATGAAGAAATACTCCACTCTTCCAAGATCTCTAGAATTTGAGCCTTAACATCAGATGCAGTTTAGTGTCATCCCCTTGGAGAGCCCATTTTTAGGAGGAGTTCTTACCCCTCTGCCGAAGATACAGTCAGTATATTATTTGCCCTGCTAAAGGATCATCTTGCAATTACTTAGCACGAGCCTAATTGTGAGAAAACCAAAGATAGGAAGATTGTATTATGCCTGTTAACAAAGTGAAGAAGGTTTGCCCATTACTGTTGTGGTGTGTTCGATCTTCACCAGATTCTTCATACTGACCTTGCAAAAATCTAAGTTTTGTAAATACTTACATTTTTTTTTTATTTGCTTATTTTCTAGTTTTCTTAGTTTTTTTCAATTGACATACAGACCGTCAATATCTCTTGAATCGAAGCCAATCGCCTAACCTGGAAGATGGGATTTTTGGCCTCCATTAAATTTGGTCTTCATCCACCTTTATATTTAATTTATTCTGATGAAAAGAAAATGAGACATACAACGGGAGAGAATTGAGTTAATATGCTTCGCTGGCCATTCTATCTCGTCTCTATATGAGAAGAATTTTTTTTTTTAAACCAGACCCCCAAAATCATCCGGCAGTTACAATCGGTAGTCAATCGTTGAGAGTTTATTAACTCTAGCAATTAAGTTGGAAAGAGGAAATGTTTTGATATTCTTGCATCTATCTAAAATAATTGGTGATAATTTGAAAGCTTTTATTAGCCCCAGGAATTCCAATCCGTATCTCTTCATTGTACAGAAAAAGAAAAACCGGACAGTTTGTCTACATTAGGGGCAATTTGTGTCTTTGCTTGTGCGTACCGTCAAGTTTTTCTTTAGACCTGCAAGATATAGAAAAGTAGCGAGGCTTACCCAGCTACTATTAATAAGGGGGTTTAAATTTAGTGTTGTCCTTGACTTTTGTGCTCTATCAAGACTAAAGAGCGCAGACTGACCTCCTATTTTGCACATAGCTTGGTGAAAGAGGGATGAATTCACGTCTTTTCTAAGAGCATCAGTGCTAACAGCCTTAACAAAAATTTGAATTTGCTAGGTCAATTCCATTTTCGATGCTAAGAAAGTTAGATCTATAAATAAGGAAAAAATGGAACACAGGGAGAAGTGGAGTCATGCCTTTCCCAATATATTTAGTGCTACGTAAAGACAAACAAATTCAGCTAGATTCCAATCTTGGTTTGTCAATTTCCGTGT
The DNA here is from genome assembly GCA_963585895.1 of Sepioteuthis lessoniana. NCBI lineage: Eukaryota > Metazoa > Mollusca > Cephalopoda > Myopsida > Loliginidae > Sepioteuthis > Sepioteuthis lessoniana. The sequence continues at coordinate 146,830 of CAUZXS010006556.1, forward strand.
TGATAACAGATCTATAAAAAGGAAAAAGATAGCGCACAGGGCGACGTGGAATCATGCCTTTCCCATGATCTTCAGTGTAACATAAACACATACCGCCTCAACCTTATTTCGGACTTGTTTTGTCAATTCTGTTTTCCGTGTTCATCGCGGTTACGTTACGTTATATCTGTTAATAGGGAAAGGGAAAAGTGGATTCATGCTTTTCCTAAGAAAATTAGTGCTAAGAGAACACTGCCTCAGTCTGAATTTGAACTTAGTTTGCCGATTTCATTTTCTGTATTCCGTTACGTTATATGCACATCGCTCAGTGCGGGTAAATAATAATCTTAGTCTGGCACAAGGTCAAAATAATGGGCATCTAATTAGGATCAAGCTAACAATACTCAAGAGAGACTTGTTTGATGACGACAGATTTACGCCAGGCACCTCTTAGTGAAAGAATGTTGATATTTAAGCGGTTAGTCTGGCGCAAGACGATAATAAATGAGCTCCCAAAGGAGGGAATTTAAATAACTGGCTCCCGAAACAATCTTACTAAACATCATTCTGCCACAAATGTGTAACGTAGACATTAGCGAAGATTAGTCAGGCACAAGGACAGTATCATGAAGTTCCTTTGGGGATCAAATCATTATCAACCGCTTTCCGCGCCAGCCGGCTAAACATCGCACTGCATAAATATTTGTGTGCCGAGCATCTCAGCGGGGATGTAGAGATGAACAGGTTGTTTTATTTCCCTCTTGAGCCTGAAGTGAAAGGATAAAGTGGCTTTTGTAAATAAAGGCGATTTTTGGAAATGGGGGTAACGGCGAATATATTGAAGATAATGTCGGAAATGTGGCTGTCTCTAAGGAAACAGATTTGTCCAAAAAAAATGCTTGAAGATAGAAATACAATAAAAAAGAAAATCATGTAGATATGGCTTATATATATATATATATATATATATATATATATATATCGCTTCAGTAGATGAGATATTGCTACCGAGGTATATGATCATTTCTACTTATGTCAAATGTTTTTTATTTAAAGGGGAGATGGCACCATCTCGAATAATACCTATATATATATATATATATATATAGGTATTATTCGGTCCAGTTAAACTAGAGTTGGGAGTAATTCCTTCAGGACAAGAAAATCATTCAGGAGCTGAACATTTAAATTTTCGTTTCACACCAGAAACGAAAAACAGGATGGAAATAAATTTATAATCCTAAAATAACCGGTCTTTGGTTTTTTTCTTTAAAGAAGTATATATATATATATATATATACTCCCCTACCCACGTGGGGTTGAGTTCTCTGGCGAAGAAGTAATCGTGTTGCCATTAGTATCTATTGCAAGCCTTTTCGTAGTTGAATTGAGGTCTCGGCTACCGTTGAACGGATGTATGTAAACAATAGTAATTGTGATTCATAACCGTTTAAAATTTACTTCGCAGCTAATATCTCCTCGTGGCTGAATGGTTAGGAGCGTTGGTTTGACGTTTGAGTCAACCGGGTTTCGATCCAGCTACGGGAAGATACTGTCTAGCCACACTGTTGAGTTCTGATAGAACGAAACAGATCTGTCTGTGGATGACTATATATATAAACAGTCCGTAAACAACGTTCTGAAGTGAGTTAAACAGGCCTGACGTAAAAAGATTTTTTTTTTTTTTTAGATACAAACGCGTTTCCTCGATAGAATGGTACCCATCATATTTTGCAAATATTAACCTCAAATAAGTCATCTTGAAAGATAGAACACACAAAAAAGAAAGATGTATATGAATTTCAGTTAAACATGTTTACAACTTCCGCTTGAATTTCTCGGGCGACGTGTTAACAATTCAATGCTTAGCTTCGAAAACTTCGTTAGTAGAACAAGTTTTACAGAATTACTTTTGCAGAAAATGACTCACTAACGTGAGTTCGATCCTACTTTGTTGCGGTTCGTTTGTAGCCTCGTACTAGACGAAGCAAAACTAAGGGCACTTTGAACCCATCACTGTTGAACAATGGTTTAGAAACTAGTCTCACAGAGCATTACGACTGTAGCGAGTTCGATTCTCAACGGTTGTCCCAGAATTGAAAACTTATGTTGTATTTAACTAAGTTTTGAAAATTAAGGTATCCTTGTCATTGAATATATATATTTACCCAACCCCTCCGTTCGGGCAGGATATGACACAAGGTCAATTTTTAAGCGGAGTTTAACAGGTTTGAATTCAGAGTTTTCCTTCTCCTAAACTAGTTGCCCCACCAAGGCTGAAGAACCCAGTCTGTCCTACTATTTACCCATAGCTGGAAGGAGAATAATTGGATTCATACCTTTCCCAAGAGTATTAAGGCTTCAGCTTAGAAGAAAGAAAGAATTCCGGTTTTATTTTTTCAAAGATATCAGATTTCCATATGGTCAATAAGCTGTCAATAGCAGTCCATGCTTTGCCTATGCGTATGTTGATATCGCTTTCAGTAGTCGAGATATTGCTACCGAGGTATATGATCATTTCTACTTATCTCAGATGTTTTCTATTTAATGGGGAGATGGCACCATCTCGATTAAAACGCATGAACTCAGTTTTATCTGAGACTGGTGCCTTTTTCTGCCAGCTCCAGGCTATGCAGTAAAATTCGACTTGATCAGGTGTCTTAGCAAAAAGCTTTAGATCATCAACATACTACAAAGTCGCAAACAAACTATATGGCATGGATAATCGGATGAACGAAATGTAACACTGTGAGTATATCTTTAACATGGCTTTTGATGATTAGTCTCCTGACCACACCGTTAAATATTACGTCTATGACAAACAGACTTTCAGAGTGTCAACCCGTCGAGCATTTGGGAGGCTTGTCCTCGTAGTATAATGGTTAAATCGCTGGACTACGGAATCGTAGTAAACGAGTTCGAACTCCAGTCATGCTATTATGTTCACTTTTGGGCGAATGCCCTTGGGAAAGGTATGAATCCCCTTATCCTCCCAGCTAGGGGTTAAATAGTGACAGTGCAATTCTTCTGAAAGGATGGATTTGGCATTAAATAACCCATGAAAGCTGATATGCCATTAAACAAAGAAACCAAACCGTCGAGGATTATTTTATGCTTAGAGGTTAGGGAAATGTGTACATTGTATGTTCATATTTATAGTCCTTGTGTAGTTGTTTCTAAAGATTTGGGGGTTTGTATTTGGGGGGTGCACAAATGCAGATACAAATGATTTACGAATAGATCTATTTGACCCATAGATGAGACCCTAAAAATACTATTACTCCTGATCAGAGAGGACCAAGGATTAATGGCTATGAAGGAGGAGTACTCACTCTCCAGATCTCTAGAACTAGTACCTTACTATCTGATGCAGTTTAGTTTCGTACCGCGGACCCCGCCCCACCTTATCTATTTGCAAGAGAAACAATCAGTATATTCTAAACCTTGCTGATAGAACAGTTCAACAAGTTCAATACAAGTTCACATTTCGTTAAAAGTTATTTCATTATTTCTCATCAACATTGGTGAATAATCTAACAACCTGAATGTACTAATTACAAACAACAACAAAAGATGAAAGAAAATCGAGTAAAAAATTAATAATAATGAAACTTCTTCATCTAGGAAATTCCGACGAGATTTCCTAGTTGAAGTTTTGTCACGTTTTCCTTCTGTCGGGTCAGATTCCGGTGATAACATATGTTCTTGTAGGGCATAAAAGCCGGAGCCGTTTTTTTTTTTTCTTTTTTTTTTCAAATCTAAACAAACCCTATCTCTTTCCTAGAAAACCAGTAAATTCCCAGGAGAAAAAGAGAAAATGTTAAAATAGTCAGAACAATATCAGGCACAAAACTCCAACGATCATTTGCGAAAATTGAAGCAAGAGAAGTTCAAGCGTTGTCAGAAGAAAATCCTTGGTATTCAAAACTTCCCGCCCAATAATTTATATTTGTTTATTTATTTACTTTTCTAAACAAATATTGAACCCTTCTTTCTTTCCTTCTTTCTTTCTTTCTTACTTTCTTTCTTTACTTTCTGTCGTTTCTTTTTGCATTACACACACACAGAGACTCTCTCTCTCTCTCTCTCTCTCTCTCTCTCTCTCTCTCTCTCTCTCTCTCTCTCTCTGTGTGTGTGTGTTTTCTCTTAACTATTTCTCCACTTTCCTTTTTCAATGTCGTTTCCTTCTTTCTTTCTTTCTTTCTTTCTTTCTTTCTTTCTTTCTTAATTCCCCCTCTCTCTTTCTGTCTTTCTTTCTATTTTCTTTCAATTATTTTTTTACCTTTTCTTTCTTTTTTCTATCTCGTTTCCTTTTTCATTCTTTCTTTTTTTTTCTTTTTTTTCCTCCTCTCTCTCTCTCTCTCTCTCTTTCTCTCTCTCACTTCTATCAATTATTCGTTATTTTCTTTTAAATCTTTCTTTTTTCAATAGAGTCTCCTTTTATGATTATATTCTTTTTTCTCTTTTCCTTTCTTTCTTTCTTTCTTTCTCTCTCTCTTTCTCTCTCTCTCTCTCTCTCTCTCTCTCTCTCTCTCTCTCTTTCTATATATATATATATATATATTTCTCTGTGCGTGTCTGTATCTCTCTCCTTTCTATTTTCTTTCAATTATTTTTTTACTTTTTCTCTCACTCTTTTCTTTTTTCTATGTCGTTTCCTTTTTCCTTCTTTCTTTTTCCTTCTTTTTTCTTTTTCTCCCTCTCTCCCTCTTTCTCTCTCTCTCTTTCATCTCTTTCTCTTTTCTATCAATTATTCGTTATTTTCACTTAAATCTTTCTTTTTTCTTTTTTCTATCGTCTTCTTTTATGATTAAATTCTTTCTTTCTCTTTCCTTTTCCTCTCTCTCTCTTAATCTCTCTCTCTCTCTCTCTCTTTCTCTCTCTCTCTCTCTTTCTTTCTCAATCGATCTCTCTCAATTTCTCTGTTCATGTCTGTCTCTCTCTCTGTCTGCCTGTCTCTCTCTCTCTCTCTATATATATATATATATATTCTTTCAATTGTTTATTGTTTTCATTTGATTCTTTCTTCTTTCTTTTTCTCTGCCTTTTCTTTTTCTATTTTTTTTCCATTTTTTTCTTTCCATTTCTTTCTTCATTCTTTCTTTCTTTTTTGTATTTTTCTTGGCTTATTCTTTCTGATTTGTCCTCTCTCTTTCTTCCTTGATTCATTCACTCATTTTTATTTTTATTTTCTCTTCTCGTCATTTCGTGATTTACACACACTCTCTCTCTCTCTCTCTCTCTCTCTCTCTCTCTCTCTCTCTTTATTCATTCTTTTCTCCTTCTTCCTTCTATTCCCTTTTCTTCTACTTTCTACTTGTTTATATTCTTTCTTTGTCTTTTCCTTTTTTCTTTTTTTTTTCTCGCTTCCTTTCCTTTTCATTTCTTATCTGTTTTCTTGTCTTCAATTCTTCCAACTTCATTTTCTTTTACCTTCCTTCACTCTTTTATTTCTCCCCTTTTTGCACCCCCTTTTCTCCTATTTACCTTCGGATTCCACTCCTTAACAATTTCTTCATCGTCCATTTCTCGCCATATTTCATTCTTTGCGGTTTGTCTTAGATAAATAAACAACTTTCCAGAAAAGCACTTGTCATGGGCATTTTGCACCCGCAAAAGACTGACTTACTCGCACACACACATGTGCGTGCACACGAACACACCCATATATACCAACGAGCGCACACACATACATACAACTGTTACATTTAAGCTAACGCTCCACTTTGTACACACACTCCAACATAGTTTTCAGACATAAGAATTTATCCTTTACACAAGATGATCTGAGGTTTATTTTTATACACTTACTGAAAGTTAAATGATTTCAAATCCACACAATAACTATTCCCCAGAAGACGCGCCAGTGATCCGAAAGACAGAGGTTCAATCCCCGGTCGAGTCTTACCAAAGCCTCAAAAAATGATACTCAATGCCTCACACTCAGTATTATAAAGTATGGATCAAGGGTAAGTGGAGCAATCTAGGGAAAGGAGTAGCGCACTCTTTGTGTGGAAGCTATTGGAAAGGGAGCTTTCGGATCGGCCTCTACAACGGTCGGCCAACTTATATATATATAGTCATCCACAGACAGATCTGTTTCGTTCTATCAGAACTCAACAGTGTGGCTAGACATTAGCTTCCCGTAGCTGGGATCGAAACCCGGTTGACTCAAACGCCAGAACCAAGATTCTAACCATTCAGCCACGAGGGGCCATTAGCTGCGAAGTAAATTTTAAACGGTTATGAACCACAATTACTATTGTTTACATACATCCGTTCAACGGCTACCGAGACCTCAATTCATATATGAAGAGGCTTGCAATAAACGCTAATGGCAACACGATTACTTAATCGCCAGAGAACTCAACCGTACGGGGGTAGGGGAGTGGCACCTCGCGTAGTGTAAAGGTTAGCAAGCTTGGCAAGCAAATCTTTATAAGTGACCTTGATTTTGACTGGGTGCTTCATATTTTTAGCATTGTGCCAATCTAAGCTTCATGAATCCCTACTGATAGATAGATAGATAGATAGATAGTAAAAAAAGTAAAGTCTGCGACCGTAGATGAGGGCGACCTGAAGCCGATCTTGATAACGCTGTCGCTCGGATGGTCTTCACTCATCCTGTTATTTTCAAGTCATCCAGTCCCAGTACTAATCCTTTAGTGGTTGTACTAAGAGCACCAATTATAATTGGTATAACCGTCACTTTCGTATTCCATTGTGTTTTCAATTCCCAAGCAAGGTCCGGGTACTTATCCTCCTTTTCACATTATTTCAATTTTACTCTGTGATCAGCCGGAACAGCAAAGTCCATAATTCGGCAAGTTCTATTATTATTATTATAGTTTTTTCACATCAGCAAACGCTAATGTTCTTCTACTAGAGTCTGAGTGACAGCAAGTCTCCTCAAGTCTCCATGATTCTTCTCAGTATTCTCGCTGTTCTCAATAATGCTGTAGTTTGGATGATCCCTACTCGTCCACCAACTTTCAAGTCTTCCATTCCCTTTAGTAATCGTTTTGTTACTGTACCAAAAGCACCAATTACAGTTGGTATAATTGTCACTTGCATGATCCAGTTTTTTCAATTCCCTAGCAAGGTCGAAGTACTTATCCTTCTTTTCACATTCTTTCAGTTTTATTCTGTGGTCAGCCGGGACAGCAAAGCCGACAATTTTGCAAATTCTCTTTTTTTTTGTTGATTATTATTATTATTATGATTATTCCTTACGAGTTTTTCACACCAGCGTTTGCTGATGGACTTTCACTGGAGTCTGAGTGACAGCAAGTCTTCTCAGGTCTCTCGGATTCATCTCAGTATTCTGGCCGATCTCAACAATGCTGTAGTTTGGATGGTCTTTGCTCGTCCTCCGATTTCTACCTCTTCTAGAAGCCTCTCCAATGCTTTATGGACCTTCCAAGTGCACCAATTGCAATTGGCATCACCGTCACCCATATGTTCCACAGATTTCTTAGTTCTCTGTCAAGTACTTGTCTCTCTTTGGGCTGCTGGGATGGCAAAATCCACAATACGGCAAGTTCTTGTCTTCTATTTATTTATTTTTTATCTCTAGGTCTAGTCTTCAGGCCTGGATTAGGTTTAATTCGAAATCCCAGGAAATTTTATTGTACTCCTTGCGAAATTTTCACATCAGCGTTTGCTTGTGTCTTTCACAGGAGTCTGAGTGACAACAAGTCTATTATTATTATCATTATTATTGAGGTGCCCGTGGTGTAATGGTTATCGTCGTAGGAAATGGACACGGCAACACGAGTTCAAATTCTGGACGAGACTGATTGCATTTTACATAGCACTAATACCCTTGGGAAAGGTATCAATCAAATTATTCTCTCTCCGGTTATGGGTAAATAGTAGGGCAGACTGTGTTCTTCAGCCTTGGTGAGGCAACTAGTCTAGGAGAAGGAAAACTCTGAAATCAAACTTGTTAAACTCCGCTTAAAAATTGACTTTGTGTCATATCCTGCCCGAGCGGAGAGGTTGGTAAATACGATTATCATCATAATTTTACTCATTTGGGAAATTTTCACACCAGCCTTAGCTGATGGTTTCTCACTGGAATCTGAGTGACAGAAAATCTCAAGTCTCTAGGACTCTTCTCTGTATTTTGGCCGATCTCAACAATGCTGTAGTTTGGATGGTCTCCAATCGTTCTCTTATTTCCTAGCCCTTTAATCCCTGCACTAATCCTTTGGTGACTGTACCAAGAGCACCAATTACAATTGGTATCATCATCCCTAACAAGGTTCAGGTACTTATCTTTCTTTTCACTTTCTTTCAATTTTATTCTGTAGTCAGCAAAGTCCACAATTCTGCTAGTTCTCTTTTTTGTTGATTATTATAAGGTCTAGTCGTCTGGCTGAAATTAGGTGATCCATTTGTATCTCAAAAATCCCAGAGGAGTTTTCCTGGACAGACGCTGGGTTTTGCATACACCATTTGTTCGTATGGTCAAAATTCAATTTCTTGCAAAATTTCCAGGGGATGACCTTGCCCACCCAGTTGTGCCTAGTCTTATACTCTTTCTGTGCTAATTTACTGCATTCGCTTATTATGTGATTCATCGTTTCGTCTCTATCTCAACATAACCTCCATCTGCTTTTTTATTGCTTCTTATCTATACTTGCTTTGATATGATTGGTCCTTATGGCGTAATTTTGTCCTGCTATTAAAAGAGATTCAGTTTCTCTTAAGGTTTCCTTTTCTTAGCCACGACTATGTTTTCTCCTGTGAGATTTCGCTTGTTAGCCGCTTAGAACGTCCATAGAGTTGTTTTTCTTTCCATTATTGTTTTGTTTTTTTTTTTGTTTTTTTTTTTTTTTTTGGTTATTTCCGTTCCGATGATCCTCGTGTTGTCAGTATTGTTTCTGGTGGCTGTGATCAGTCTTCCTCTGCGCTTTTCTATGTAGTCTTCGAGTCGTTGTATCCATACGTCAACGCCATCTTCAATAGTGGCAAGTCCTTTTCCGCCTTCTTTTCTTGGCACATATAGTCTGTCAACGTCATCTCCGGGATGCAAGGCCTTATGCATGGTCATTAGTTTTCTTGTTCTCTGGTCCATTTGTTGAAGTTCTTCCATCGTCCACTTCAAGAATGGTCCCGAATACTTATGAGGATGATAGCCCTGATTATTATTATTATTATTATTATTATTATAAATGATTGACTGTCGGCTATATTTCATTAGTGTTGTTCTCCTAAAACCACTAAAAAGCTATCAATATGTCACCTGCCCGTTCTTTGTAATTTTGCGTTTTAACTGTTTGTTATAACATAACAAAAGGTTACTGAATGAGAAATAACCAAAACGGAGAATTAAGTCTTCTGTGACCCCAATAAAAAATAATTAAAAATTTACATATTTGACACAAGGAAATTAATATGTGAACATACAGACAGAAATCCCAGGACATTTTAAATGTATGCTACTGAAAGTCTTTACAGCAACGCTTTTGGTGAAAGAATAGCTTGAACAATGGAGCAGATTAAGTGGGGAACATTTCTCAGCGACGAACATTTCTTACGACAAACATCTCGGCAGCAAAAAGTCACGTAAAATAAATTCTATTTTGAAATAGAATCCCTTGCTTTTTCAATCTTACGGGCAAACTGTTGTGACAGGATCCATATTTCTATGGGAATAACATTTTGAGGAATATTTACAGAATAAGATAGATAGATATTTTATTTCCATAGATAGATAGGTTTCTTAGTTTTTAATGGTATACCAACCTTCTTGGGTTATTTAATGCCAAAGTCATTCTTGTAGGACAGAAAGTTGGCAGAACCTAGTCGAGGCTTTCTTTTCAATAGCTACTACACAGAGGTGTAGGGGAGGGCGCTACTCCTTTACCTGGATTGTTCCACTTACCCTTAATTCTTACCTTACAATACTGAGTGTTAAGCAAGGAGGTATCGTGCCATATTTTGAGTCATCGGTATGACACGAGCTGGGATTGAACTCTGGTCTCCCGGACCATTGGCGAACACTCTAACCATTATACCAATGGGTCGTTAGAGGTAGTGGTAAAAGTTAACCCATAGTTCGGAGGATAAGGAGGTTCATACTTTACCCAAAAATATAAGTCCGAAAATGAACGTAATCGCACCACTGAAGATCGAACTAACTAAATACAATGTCGCAGTCCAACACGTTAGTGACTATGCCACGGGGACTACTTGTAAGATAGATAGATAGATAGATTTTCATTTTTATTAGTTTTTCATAAGATAGATAGATAGATAGATAGATAGATTTTCATTTTTATCATCATCATCATCATCTCGTGCTGGTAGCACGGATATCCCTGACCCTCTCTCGCCACTCCTCCCTATCGTTCATCGCCCTAGGTAGGTCTTCAGGACAACACCCTGTATCCTCACATAGCTGCTGAATGTACGTTCGAGCTGGTCGCCCTGCTTTTGCGCGGCCATGTGTGGGGATCCATAAGAGTACATCTCTTATGAGTTCATCTCTGCTTCTCCAGCAGTGTCCTGCATGTCTGGTTCGTCTAACTTGAATAGTTTTCGTGATAGGGGGCAGGTGGCCGTACAGTTGGTGTCTTGTGGGGTGTCGCTGCCAGGACTTGTTCAGGATTGCACGCAGCATTCTTGTGTAATTGCCGTCTAGTTTCTTTTCCAGCCGTTTTGTTAGCGTCCATGTAGTGCATCCATATAGCAGTATCGATGTGACCGCTGCCTGGAAGAAACTGCGTTTCATTTTATCGGTTAGGTCTGATTTCCATATAATCGATAGCCTATTGATAGCTGTCCATGCTTTCGTTAGCCTCGTTTCGATGTCCTTTTCGGTTGATTCGACGCTGCTTCCTAGGTACGTGAATTTGTCTACTAGTTTAAGTGGGGTTCCTTCTAGAGTGGAGATGTCCCCCGTTTGGTTATAGCACATATATTTCATTTTTATAAGTTTTTCATAAGATAGATAGATAGATAGATAGATTTTCATTTTTATAAGTTTTTCATAGATAGATAGATAGATAGATAGATTTTCATTTTTATAAGTTTTTCATAAGATAGATAGATAGATAGATAGATAGATAGATAGATAGATAGATTTTCATTTTTATAAGTTTTTCATAAGATAGATAGATAGATAGATCGATAGATAGATAGTATTCCTTATTTTCAAAAAATCTCCCAGACAAAATCCAGTAGTACGTAGCCACTTTGAAATCTACAATTCGCAGACTAAAATCTATTCCCAATCTCATCCAACAAAGTAGTGAATTTAATTGTCATATACGGATGCCCCGTATATCAGACCCCATGTTATAACTAAGCTAAACTTAGTAGATAACAATTTACATGATCATACTGACACAATCACATCAATAGGCACGCAGAAATAGGTATAAATATGTTCGCAAACATACGCACTCACACGCACACAGACACAGACACAAGCACACATACATAAATACATACACACGCACAAACACGCAAACACACAAATACATATATCACTACACATAGTAAAAGTAAAGTTGGCGACTGTAGTCGAGGGCGACCAGAAGGCTCCCTTTTCAATAGCTACTACATCTAGGCGTTGGGGAGATTGCTACTCCTTTCCCTGGATTGCTCCACTTTACACTTGATACGTACCTTATATTGTTGAGTGTTAATCAAGGAGATATCAAGTACCATTTTAAAGTCTTTGGTATGATGCGACCTGGGATTGAACCCAGGTCTTCTGGACCATTGGCGAACACTCTACCCAATGGGTCAATGAGCTGGTTGTCATTACACATACAAATACATAAATGCACGAACACACACAAAAAATATCCAGACAAACATACGCAAGTACACGAAAAGCATACGCACGCAAATACATGCATATACACACGTCGGTCACCCATCCGATTAATGATACAGTTGAAAAGTACTTAACAATAGCATGAGATTTATCATATTATAATTATTAACTTTATCTGTAAATACTACAAGGTTCTTCATGTGCGCCTGGACTAGAGCAATGGTTTGACAACTGATTATTTAGCTTTGTGAGTTCGATCCTTAAGTGTAATTGTCCAACAGTTTAGTTAGTTATGTTTGCCAGCTAGATTGTTAACGCTGATTTATTTGTTTATAACGATGAAAGTTTGACAAGAACCAATCAAACATTCTGCATTAGCTGATAACAAAAAAAATGGTTTATCAGTGGCACAGATTCTCCGAACAACATTTCTCCGGTAGTGAGTCCAGAGTTTTTCCTTTTCCAAGATGAGCTGCCTTGCCAATGCTAAAACAACTACTATTTACCCATAGCTGGGGGAGAAAATAAAAATTCATGCCCTTTCCAGGGGCACTAGAATGAAGTGTAACGCAAACAGTTGCATCCATGATTTGATCTCAATTCGTTGGGTCCGTTTCCTCTAATATCTTATAAATACTTCTTTAATATGGCATTGCACCATTGTAAGTGCAATTTAGTAAATATCAATATCTGTTCCTTTCTGGAACACTTTCAATGAAGTTTGATTAATATTCTGACTTCGTAAACCATTCTGTTTGAGTTTGATCCCATCTAAGTGCTACATGAATCAAAGTTGGTTCAGTCCAACATCTCCGAATTTACTCACAGACAATGAGACGTTGTCGTTTTTTTTTCGACTGATTGATTGATTGATTTTGATGGCCTATGGGTTATTTGTCTTGAAGTTAGGGTATCGCGTTCATTTTAGGAGGTGCCCGTGGTGTAGTCATTATCGTCGTAGGAAATGGACACGGCGACTCGAGTTCAAATCCTGGACGAGACTGATTGCATTTCACATAGCACTAATACCCTTGGGGAAGGTATGAATCCAATTGTTCTCCCGCCAGCTATGGGTAAATAGTAGGACAGACTAGGTTCTTCAGCCTTGGTTAGGCGACTAGTCTAGGAGAAGGAATACTCTGAATTCAAACCTGTTAAACTCCGCTCAAAAATTGACCTTGTGTCATATCCTGCCCGAGCGGAGAGGTTGGTAAATAGTATCGCGTTCATTGTACATTCATATTAACATTAATGTGTTGTTGTTTTAGAGGTTCCCCCTTCCACTGTCCCATCGAATATGTATAATTTTTTATACCGATTATTTGACCCATAGATAGGACCCTAACAGGCACAACGACTCCGGGTCAGAGTGGACCTGGGAGTAATGACAAGGAAGGAGTATTCTACATTCCTCACCATCTCCAGAACTAGACCCTAGTCGTCAGATGTAGTTTAATATCATACCTTGGACACCCCTTTTGGGGCAAGTCTTGCCCCTCTGCAAGGGTACTGTTTGCATATTCTAAACCTCACCGACAGAGTGATGTTTTTTTTTTTTTCTTTAAAATAAATAAAGCCTAACTACTTCATTGCTAAGAATAAGAACTGTAACTTATAGTCCTTTATTCTCCCACTGTGCTATAACCGCGAGTATTTGTGCCTGCACGTGTCTGAATTGTTTTATTTGTGATGCGGGTGGGGGGGCGTTCTTTGCCCAAAATTACTAAAGCACGCGACCACCATATGTTCATAATCAATTCCTCATAAACTCGCGCATCTCAAATGTTCTAACACACATTCGACATTCCTGGTTGATTTTTATTTGTGAATTTAACATTAAATAACTTTCTTGTTAAAATAGAGATACGCTCCGAAAATCCCTGTCCATTACGAAACAATCTTAACCGTTTCTTTTCTCTGTCTTTTTTTTTTTAAACCTATGTGCTGAGACGCTTAAAAGCATCTATTCATGGCAATGTAGTGAGTTTAAGATTCACTGAGTACTCAACAGTTCTCATCTTGTGTCAAGGTAAAGGCAAATTTCACTGAATATTAACAGACGCCTCCAGGTTACATGAAAAACTACTCCAAAAACATACCCCAAGCAAAAGACGAATATGTTTGAAGGTTGCCTACGGACTGAAAGAAATTTAATAATGGCAGGCATCTCACTTGCGGGTGAGATTCCATTCGTGCGTCGTCTGTTTTCGTGTGCATAAAAATAAATAGTGAAAAGTTTGTCGTGAGTTACTGGAAAGGAAGAAGTCAAGAATTCTTTTGTCTATTTTCATTATTGTTGTTGATGTTGTTGCTTTTTTTTTTCTTTATTCTTCACTAATTAGAGCTTTTCACATCAGTGTGAGCCGATGGTTTTCCACTGGAGTCTGAGTGACAGCAAGTCTCCTCAAGTCTCCAGGACTCTTCTTAGTATTCTGACCGTTCTCAATAATGGTGTCGTTTGGATGGTCTCCACTCCTCCGCCAACTTCCAAGTCCTCCAGTCCCTTTAGTAATCCTTTAGTTACTGTTCCAAACGCACCAATTATAATTGGTATAATTGTTACCCGCATGTTCCACAGTTTTTTCAATTCCCTAGCAAGGTCACGGTCGAGTTATTATTATTATTATTATTATTATTATTATTATTATTATTAATATTATTATTATTATTATTTATTTATTTATTTATTGTTTATTTGTATTTATCTATTGTTAGATTATCTTTTTTTTTAAGTAATTAATCCCTTGAACAGTTTCATCAATTTATTCTCTTTTTTTTTTCATTTTTTTTTTCTTTCTTTTTAATTTGCTCTAGGAAATCTATTCATTTACTAAGATAGTATAGTTGGTACAAGGCTATAACTATGAGTCACTTCCCAAAGAGTATTAGTCAACGTTAACGAAAAAGTACGAGTGGAGTTTGAAATCGCTTATGACAATGTTGCAGTCCATCACGTTGACGTCTATAACACTGGAACTCTGACTCGGTTGACAAATATATATATATATATATATATATATATATATGTGTGTGTGTGTGTGTGTGTGTGTGTGTGTGTGCGCGTGTGTGTGCGCGTGTGTGTAAAGAAAAATTGATAACAAAGTAATCCAAGTTGAAGGAGAGATTTTTTGAGAATAAAAGTTGACATTATAGCATTTCGGTTCTAATGAACCATCAACAGGACTATGAGGGATGATATTAGTGATGTGAAATCAACGATGGATGTGTAAGAAGTGCAAAATATAAAAACCTAGGGAAAATTTGTATAACAAGAAAAACGTTGGCCGTTTTTGACAAGAAAACGTAGGCCGTTTGATTCTGGACATAAACGGCCAACGTTTAACCAGCCCCATCTATAATATATTATTTTAAAAAAGCCATTACGAATAAGTATAAAACTCATAACTTTCCAAAAAGCAAAATATCTAACACTACCCCCGAAGATGACTAGCAAAATGGTCGAATGCGCTTGGGCTAATATACGGTTTTTCTCCGCCATATCGACCTGGGAATACGAAGAATAGTAAGAAGACTTGAAAGTTGAAGATCATAAAAAAGAAGTAGTTCGCGGTATTTAACAGAACTTGCATAGATAACAATTTGCTGCCTATATATATATATATATATATATATATGTATATATATATATATCACACCTTACGAGTTTTTTACACCGGCTTTAGCTGGTGGACTTTCACTAAAGTCTGAATGACAGCAAGTTTCCTCAAGATTCTGAGTACTCAAGCCGATCTTAATAGTGCTGAGGTCTGGATGGTCTCGATCCTCCCCTGAGAGCTGCTTCCTTCAGTGTTTTTTCCAAAGCCTTTCGGGACTGTTCCTACTGCGCTAATTACAATTAGTATCAATGTCACCTTCATGTTTCACAGTTTTTTCACCTCTTCTGACAAGATCCAGGTATCTGTTTATCTTTTTGCTTTCTTTTATTTTCACTCTGTGACCCGTTGGAAAAGTAAAAATCAACAGACATGTTTTTTTTCTTCTTGTTCATTAACACCTTAATAATGCTGAAATTTGAATTGTCTCCGCTCCTCCGATTTCCAACTCCTCTAGCCCTCTTACTAAGCTTTTGGGGATCGTTCCAAGTGCTCCAATTACAATTGGTATCATCGTCACCTTCATGTTCCATACCCTTTTTTAGTTCTCAAGCAAGATCTAAGTGTTTGTCGCTTATTTTGTTTTCTTTGATTTTCACTCTGTGATTGGCCGGGACGGCAGAGTCCACTATTCGGCAGGCTTTTTTTTCTTTTTTGATAACTCTCGCTAAGTATGGTCGTCTAGTCAGGATTTAGTGATCTGTTTGTATTTCAAAATCCCAGAGAAGTGTGTGCGTCTCATTCTCCAGGATGGATTCTGGTTTGTGCATATACGATCAGTCAGTAGGGTCAAATTTTAATTTCTTGCACAATTCCCAGTGAATAATCTTCCCCACCCAATCATGTCTAGTCTTGTACTCTTTTGTACTAGTTTGCTGCATTCATTTATTAAGTGATTAATCGTTTCGTCTCTATCGTCACATAATCTACACTTGCTATTCTTTTGCCTCTTATCTATTTTTGCTTTAATATAGTTGGTTCGTATGGCGTTGTTTTGTGCTGCTATGAGAATAGATTCAGTTTCTCTCTTAAAGTTTCCTTTCAGTAGCTATGTCCAAGTTTTTTCGTGTGAGATTTTGCTTGTTTGTCGCTTGAAATATCCATACAGTTATTTTTCTTCCTGTTTCTGTTTTCTAGTTTTTCTATTGATCCTTATGCTGTCTGTGCTGTTTCTGGCTGCTATGATAAGTTTTTCTTTGCTTTTTTTATGTAATCTTCGAGTCCTTGTTTTAATGCATCGACGCTATCTTCAATGCTGGCAAGTCCTTTTCTACCTTCTTTTCTTGACACGTATAGTCTATCTCTTATTATTATTATTATATCTTTGCAAGTTTGTCACGTAAGTAGTAACTAGATGTTTTCTCTGAAGTCTGGGTGACTGTAAGTCTCTTCTGATCTCCAGGTCTCTTCTCAGCATCCTAACCAATTGTAGCAGCTCTGTGGTCTGGATTCAATTCCTCATCTAATCATCGGCAAAATCCTCTCGATCACAAGTTCTTGCTAATCAAATCTAGGATCCTTATTATTATTATAGATTACTTAGAATGAGATGTGATCATTATACCTCTCAAGCCAAGAACATAATCCCTTCAAATATTCAGACAATAAAATTTAAAAAAAAAAAAGACCACAAATTGGCGGGTTTGGGGAAGGATTAACTTTGTTTACAGTAAGTGGAGAGTGAAAAAGGAAGAGAATACAATCTCTGTAAAAAGTTTATCTAACTTTCATTTTAACTTACGCTGTTCTTGATAGATTTATCACCCGAGTCATTGGATGGTTTTATTGATACTTTAACTGGGTTCATTTCTTCGAGGTTCAACTCCAGATAAGATATCTTGAAACCTGATCTAAGTTCAAACTTTTCTGCAGGTGCAGAACATGAACTTGTTCGTTCGCTGTCTTGTCGGCCGACTGAATCTACAAAATCTCTTTTTGGCCTCGTCACACGTGTTTCCACATGATCTTCAGTGGCATCCCCAATGTCGTCTTCCCACGCTAAATTCTCACGGTCAAGCTGACATGCGGATCACATCTGCAGATCCAGATTCAAACTGTACATCCGAAGTTGGGAGTTTGAGACGTTAAGCATTCGGTTGGCTATCACTAACTCTCCTCATTATATAATATATTTACCTGCTACAGGAAAAATCCTGTCGAGTGGGTGATAAAACAATATTAGCTTGGTTCTAGGGGGCATCTTCGCCAGGCAATACCAGCTTAACGAGGCTGAGTTTATTGCTCGGTGCCTGAGGTGGCTCCAAGATAGAGAGTACTAACGAAACCTAGCATTCATTATAATGGTCCCACGTGCGTGGTTTTCCCACTATAAAATGATTTTATATGAGTTCAAATCCTGGACGAGACTGATTGCATTTTCACATAGCACTAATACCCTTGGGAAAGGTATGAATCCAATTATTCTCCCTCCAGCTATGGGTAAATAGTAGGACAGACTGATTTCTTCAGCCTTGGTGAGGCAACTAGTCTAGGAAAAGGAAAACTCTGAATTCAAACCTGTTAAACTCCGCTTAAAAATTGACCTTGTGTCATATCCTGCCCGAGCGGAGGGGCTGGTAAATATGATAAAATGATTTCATATCAAATCTGATTTGGTGGGAAGTTGGATAAATATCTAGAAAATATCACAGACCAGTAATTGTTTAGGAGATTGTCTTTCCCCCCAACACCCACGAGTTTGGTTCCTTGACATACTGTCCTATTTGTGGCTGGAGTCATCGTGTATTTACCAATAATGCTAATGTAAAAAATAGGATTTCGAATTCGAATTTCCAAGACAAGCCCTCGTCCCAAAGAAGATTGTCGTAAGTTTCTGTCAGAACCCGCTTCTATTTGGCCCTGTGCCAAACTAATTCAATAAATATCAAAAAGAGAAATAATTAAATAAGTCAGTCAGTCAGAAAAAACAAAGAAGGAAGAAAAATAAAATCATAGATAAGAAAACGCCGGGTACCTGTTGTTACGTAGAAAGGTTATTTCACTCACCCATGATTGGCATTCGCCACTCTCAACACACACCCATTCACCGCTCCCTCACCCTTTTATATCTCTCACTTGCATTCACCCAGACTCTTTTGACCTTCTCTTCTCCCATTCCATGCTCTCTCTCTCTCTCTCTCTCTCTCGTTCGCTCGCTTTTCTCATCTTTATTTTCATTCTCTCTCTCTCTCTCTCTCTCTCTCTCTCTCTTCTTCTTCTTCTTCTTCTTCTTTCTATCTCTCTCTCTCTCTTTCTCTCCCCCATATTCCACATCCCTCTCTTTCCTCTCTTTCTCTTCCTTCACCCTTTTCGTTCTATCCGTTTCTTTCCCTCCACCCGTCCCATTTTATCTGTTCTTCCTCTCCTTCCTTCTCACTGTTTCCTTCCCTTCTTCTTTCTCCCTTCTTCCCGTTCTCTTACAAACCTTATATTTGAATTCGTCTCTCTCTCTCTCTCTCACACACACACACACACACACACACACACACACACACATTTCTTTGCTCTTCCATCTTTCTTTCTTTCTTTCTTTCTTTCTTTCTTTCTTTCTCATTATGCCACAAAACGTCGACTGGCAGCTGCATTTGTGGGTGTTGTTTTAGGGTGAGCAATGAAGACGAGTTAGCGATAAAAATGAAGAGAGAGAGAGAGAGAGAGAGAGAGAGAGAGAGAGAGAGAGAGAGAGACACACACACACACACACACACAGACTAAGAGGTGCCAAAATTCTGTCTGATCCTAAAAATAGTTGTTCAGCAGTTGCCACGGCAACAAGAGCGCACCTGGGCTGAGGTAGAAAGTGTACGCAATTATGTATCGGTGCGGGTGTACGTAGAGGGCACATTTAGATAGATACACAAGTAACAACTACAATCTTTTGACCATTTAGGCATATTATACATAATATAGTGGAAATTAAAAGATAGATAGATAGATAGATAGATAAGAAGGGTGATGGGAGACGCAGACACACGTGTGTGTGTGTGTGTGTGTGTGTGTGTGTGTGTGTGTGTGTGTGTGTGTGTGTGTGTGTTATTAAAATATATGTGTTTGATGTAAAAATAAGTTAGAGAAGGATAATGAAATTTTGTTTTTAGAACATACATACATACATACATACATACATACATACATACACTTTCTTTAGCTTTTGCTTATACTTTAAAACATTCATGCCAGAAGATAGATAGATAGATAGATAGATAGATAGATAGATTTACATGAAGAAATATAGATATAAAAATGCCATAAACAATCCAATGTCTCTTGTCGACATTAAAATTAAACTCACAGGACTTTGGCAAATAATCCAGCTCAATTCACGATTGACATTTGTTAAGCTTTGTTTGGTCCGATACTCAGACCTTAGATTCTTTATAATATCTGCAAGTAGTCATCCGTTGAAGTACTGAACAGACGTATCACTGCTCTTTGAATATCGGGTAATTTAATTTCATATTTTGATTGGGATCTTAATTTAGTATCGTTAAAATCTGTTCTTTTTTTATATCTATGCTGGTGTTTGGTCATTTTAGTATGAACAATTGTTTGTTTTCAAAGTTTCTGCGAACATTTTCGTCGGTTTTATTTATAAACATAAAAAAAAGTTACTGTTCAAGGGAAATATTAAGTAATTGTGAGTTGCCTCCCTTAGATCCTGTATTACTGAAGTTCTTTTTTATACTTCCCTGGCTCTTTTTTGAGAAAGTGGTCATCCATGATTATAAAAAAACATGAGAAGCACTGAATCTGCCTGGAATCTTCTGGAAAATGGATCCCAAAATCAAAGTTCGAAGAGAAAAATAGGCATTCTCCATTTTGTTAAAGCATAATCAATTTGGCTTTCTGCCTAGGAACAAGAAAGAGTTTAAAAGTTTGTTACATCGTGCTATTTCAGTACTCTCAACAGTATTTTTGCTGATTTTTGAAATCCTTTTTAAAGTTTTCGTTCTTATCTTCAGGACTGATTTTAAAAAGGTCCTGGTATTTTTCTCGCTTTTCAATTTCTTTCAAATTTATTTAACATAAAACATCTGACAGATATTTTCTTTATTTACGATGACTAGATTGGACCCTCTGGTCTGGATTGGATGATCTGTTGGAAGTTTAAAATTACATAGAATTTTATTTTTCACACTTTTAGGACACTTTAGGACATCTCATAATTTTTTCACATTTTTAGGACACTTTAGACATCTCATAATTTTTTCACATTTTTAGGACACTTTAGACATCTCATAATTTTTTCACATTTTTAGGACACTTTAGGACATCTCATAATTTTTTCACATTTTTAGGACACTTTAGACATCTCATAATTTTTTCACATTTTTAGGACACTTTAGACATCTCATAATTTTTTCACATTTTTAGGACACTTTAGGACATCTCATAATTTTTTCACATTTTTAGGACACTTTAGGACATCTCATAATTTTTTCACATTTTTAGGACACTTTAGGAAATCTCATAATTTTTTCACATTTTTAGGACACTTTAGACATCTCATAATTTTTTCACATTTTTAGGACACTTTAGACATCTCATAATTTTTGCTCAATTCTCCATGGATCACCTTTCTTTTCTAAATAAAAACAAAAACCCAAACTAATATGGATCATATTAGTTTGGGATTTTGTTTTTATTTTTCCTCTTGGGTTAATTTTCTGATTTCGATTATATAAACGACATGTTCATCTATTTGAGCGCTACATAGGTACGACCACACCCTATCAGAGTGGAACTGAGAGTAATAGGATCAAAGAGATGGCTCCAGATTTTTCAGAACTACCGATCAGAAGCCTGACCACCGGATGCAGCGTTGTGACATACTCACTCCTTTTACCTACAATGAGGAATTCAGTCGTCATACTCTAAATCCCGCCAACCAGACGACTGCAAAACTTACATGTTCTCTTTTGCTGAGTCCCATTTTGACCTTTTGAATAGAGTCGTCGTTTACCATGCTGACATGAAACCAGCACAAGTCTCGGAAGTAAAAGGGCACACAGTGAGAATCAAACTCACTAACAATGCTCTGCTAGCCTTGAACTATTTCTATCATCATCATCATCATCATGTCGTGCTGGTAGCACGGATATCCCTGACCCTCTCTCGCCACTCCTTCCTGTCGTTCATCGCCCTAGGCAGGTCTTCAGGACAACATCCCGTATCCTCACATAGCTGCAGAATGTATGTTCGTGCTGGTCGTCTTGCCTTCGCATGGCCATGTATGGGGGTCCATAAGAGTACATCTCTTATGAGTTCGTCCCTGCTTCTCCAGCAGTGTCCTGCATGTCTGGTTCGTCTAACTTGAATAGTTTTCGTGATAGGAAGCAGGTGGCCGTACAGTTGGTGTATTGTGGGGTGTTGCCACCAGGACTTGTACAAGATTGCATGCAGCATTCTTGTGTAATTGCCGTCTAGCTTCTTCTCCAGCCGTTTTGTTAGAGTCCATGTATTGCACCCATATAACAGTATCGATGCGACCGCTGCCTGGAAGAAACTGCGTTTCATTTAATCGGTTAGGTCTGATTTCCATATAATCGATAGCCTATTGATAGCTGTCCATGCTTTCGTTAACCTCGTGTCGATATCCTTTTTGGTTGATGCGACGCTGCTTCCTTAGGTAAGTGAATTTGTCTACTAGTTTAAGAGGGGTTCCGTCTAGAGTGGAGATGTCCCCCGTTTGATTATAGCACACATATTCCGTTTTGTGTGCACTATTTCTATAGTCTGTTCTAATAGAAGTGATGAAGGTAAAATTGCAAAACCATGAAAGACGATGACAATTCAAACTTGGGTACACTATATGTGCAAGGGGGTCTACACCCCTTATTTTGGAACCAGTGCATCTCTTGTTCAGAATATATAATTTTATTTTCGGTCATTGTAATTTAGATAAAACTCAGAAAGTGATAAAAATCAATATGTGAATGTAGCAAGCTGACTCAAAGGGAATAATGTATAACAGAGCTGAAACAGCAAACTGGCCTTTACCGAATCTCGAACACGGACCTCTGACAGATATACATCTAGATCATCCACAGACATATTTTTCGCTTTTTTTATTTTTATTTTATTTATTTATATATTTATTTATGTTATCATTCCCTAACTATTGTTTATTTTTGCCTGCTACTCGGGCCAAAATAAGTTCAATAAAGTTCGAACTCACAAATTTCGGATTAATTTCCCTTTATAATTATATACGAGAGATTTAATAAGTTTAATTTAGTAGGTTACAAGGCCGATGGTGAGCAAAAATAGGACAGAAATGTTATTAAAAATCAAAAGAGCTTGCCTTACTAGAAAATCAGTATTTGATATCATTAACTTTACCTTAACACGAACACTGACATTCAGCTCATAACTTAACTTTCTCATCCACAAAGCAGGCGCTATGCATGTATATCTTTCGTTTGGTTGGGTCTTATGGCATATCAACCATTGTAGGTTATTTAATGCCAAATCCTCTTTATACATATATATTAAATATATAGGATTTGGTTATGTTGGGTCTTATGGCATATCAACCATTGTAGGTTATTTAATGCCAAATCCTCTTTATACATATATATGAAATATATGATTTGTAAACAGATTTTGTTGATAACAATTTTAGAAGAGCTAGAGCTGTTAAATGCTTTTATACAGTTAAATGATAAAACAATTCTATTTCTAATAATTCACTTTAGCGTAAGTCATTTATTTACACAGAGTTAAATGGCCAAACTGTTCTATTTCTAACAATTCGATTTAACGTTAGTCAATTGTTTGCATACATTTTAAATGTCAAACAGTTCTAGTTGACCCATAGATAGGACCCTATCAGGTGCTACCACTCCGGGCCAGAGTGGACCTGAGTGTGATGGCAATGAAGGGTGCTCCATATTCTCCAAAGCTCCAGCATTACTGGAACCTCACCATCAGATTGTTTAGCGTCTTATCCAAGACACTCGTTGGTGGAGTCTTACCCCTTTGCAGAGATGCAGTCGGTGTATTCTACAACCCCAGCCGACTGGGCTAGTATGTATATGTGTGATTATGAATGTATGTGCATGTAAGTCAGCGGATTTTTTTTCCTCCATTTTAACATCGATTAAATGTGTGCAAAAAATTCCCTTCGTCTTCATAAAAAAAAAGAAACAAGATGCTGAGGTTACAGTAGAAAACCGACAAAAAAAAACTTGGATATATTTTTGAAAAAAGCAGCTTTCGGTGCAGAATATATTCAAAAGTTAATCCCATATATTTCTAGAATTTTAGAAGACTGATAGTTTTTGTTTTTGGGGGGTTTTTTGTTTGTTTGTTTTTTGTTTGTTTTTGTTTGTTTTGGGGGGGGTTTGTTTTTTGTTGTGTGTGTGTGTGTGTGTGTGTGTGTGTGTGTGTGTGTGTGTGTGTGTGTGTGAAAATCCTTTTCCCCGAGTAAAAAACTCAGAAGGATTTTCACAAATTTAAGGAAAAGACAACAAAAAGAAAAGTCCCTAAAACTATTTGTTAAGTTATCTCCCTTACAACCTTTAATGAAAACGTTTCAGGATTTCATTTCGCTTACGACAAATGTATCGAAAAAAAATTTAATTTCTTTTTTTTTTTCAAGTTCTTATCTGAATTATTATCTCAATATCATCGATATTATTCATAACTAAGAATTAATTATTTGAGTCCATCAAGTTTTCATGTGAAAATCCTTTCATTTGATATCTAAAATCGTTTTTATTAGAAAAACAAACAGATCTGCCAAACAAGCTTAATAGTCATTTAGCGACCTCTCTCTTTATTTGCTCAAATCACTTAAATTAAGTATAATTAATCAGTTGAGATAAAAAAGATATAGCATTTCAATTTATTTATTTATTTATTCATTTTCAGTTTGAGGTGAATAGGCATGTAAAACTTGTGCAAAAGATTCGTACCTCACGGATATTGAAACTCATAGGCGTTGAACTAAAAACGAAATGCTAATAAATGTATCTTTTGTTTATTTAATACTGCCAACCGATTTGTATTGATATTTAAATACATCATAACACACACACACACACGTGCACACACATAGACACAAACACACACACACACACTCTCTCTCTCTCCCTCTCTCTCTCTCTCTCTCTCTTGTATATTCTTTTCTCTCTCTAACTCTTTGTGTCTTTTTGGTTTCTTTATTTAAAGGCAAATCAGCCTTCGTGAGTTATTTAATGCCAAAGTGTGTGTGTGTCTGTCAGTCTGTCTGTCTGTGTATGTCTGTATGTATGTTTGTGTATCTGTTTACGTGTGTGTGTGTGTGTGTGTGTATGTGTGTTTATGTATCTGTCTGTCTGACTCTGTGTGTGTGTGTGTGTGTGTGTGTGTGTGTGTGTGTGTGTGTGTGTTATTGACCTATATGAGCTGATTATACATCATCATTATCATCCTTTTCATTACTGTAGAGGCTTTTACAGGGGTCAAAACATCAAAATCATACAAACACTCTACCATATTTCGCCTCTTTTTTTTTTCTTCCAAATATATATATATATATATATATATATATATTTGGAAGAAAAAAAGAGGCGAAATATGGTAGAGTGTTTACGGACGTATATTTAAATTTCACCGATATGAAAATGCGTTTTAAGTTTAAATGCTAAGGGGATGCTAAGCTGAATTACAGTAAATGATCGCATTAACAGATCGATACGCACAAAAGGGTTTAAAAATAAGTGGTGTATAAGCAATACTAAGATTTCATATATATATACTATACTCAGGTCAACATTGACATCCTTTCCCCCAACTATCAAATACACACATACACTCACACTTAGAGAGAATATATATATATATATATGTGTGTGTGTGTGTGTGTGTGTGTGTGTGTGTGTGTGTGTGTGTGTGTGGCAACTTTGGCCTTCACAAGTAGCTCCCAACCGTGAACTTTTACAAGTCTAAAGTAAACTTAGTATTTATATACACCTGTTTGTTCATTGAATATACATCTTATAAGACGCACATTTTTTTTCACAACTTAACCTTTAAAATCTCCCAGCGTTCTTGGGGGTGCAGAGACGGTGAAGGCTAGGTTTGGGATGAAGATTGTGATCCGCAAAACACCTCCACTGGTGTCCGAATCTGACTGGGGAAGTGAATCTCATTTTTTTTTTTTTCTTTTGAAAATATTTTATTCTTAATTTAATCTACGTCCTCTAAGCCCCCGAATAACAACTACCTTCTTAGTTTATCTTGCCTTCGACATCAATTTCAGATTGTCGTACTTATGATTACATATCCTTTTCTGTGAAGGGTCAGGGCTTTAAACAGACTGAAGCTATCAGTTTTTATCAGTAAACGAGATAAGCATTACAGACTCCCAGATTTTTGCGTCATCATTTAAGGAAGGGCCTATGCTGTTCTTCTATTTGTGAGTTAGTTGAGTTATCTTCTTAGATATTCATAAAGGAGTTGTCAGCAGTTGCCTTACTGAAAAAAATGTTTGTATATTTAGAGACGAGCTTTTATATCGTGTCAGTGTGTTCAGCAATGTGCATTTGTGAAGGTTAACTACTAAGTTATCTTCGATTTTACTGGCAGACAATTTAGTTCCCTGTTTGTGCTGACAGACCAAAACCGTCTCAATACATGTAAAAATCGTTAAACGTGTTGCACTTTGGTTATCTTAAGTTCAAAACCGAGGTTATCGAAGGTTTTATAAACGCGAGTGTAACTCAGTTCTAGACCCTTTCAGTAAAGTTGATATCGTTAGTAGGGAAGACCACACGATATGTTTTGATTTCCGAGTGTATATATGTAATGGTTTGCACTATACTGAGGTTGGTAAGGAATAGATAATAATAGTATTAGTTAATATCAATATAGTTTTGCAAAATACATCTCTTAAGAAGTTGTATAGTATTCAATACCATTAACTGTTTTAAAAAGTTTTACATTTAAAACATTCTTTAACCGTAAAGGTTAGTTGGTTGATGTTAAATGGCATATCAACTCTTGTAGGTTACTTATGCAAAATCTTGCACATTATATATATATATATATATATATATATATTATATATATATATATATATATATACGATTTGTAAGCGAATTTTTTGTAGGTAAATATTTCTTCTTTTTTTTTTCTACGAATTGATAAAGCGCAATACCGGGCGATTGGTCTAACAAGTAGAGTGTTCACTAATGGTCCGGGAGACCGGGGTTCAGTCACAGATCGAGTCATACCAAAGACTTAAAAAATAGTACTTGATTCCGCCTTGCTTAACACTTTGCATTATAAGGTAAGGATCAAGGGTAAATTGGAGCAATCCTGAGAATGGAATGTGCCCTCCCCTACACCTCGGTGCAGTAGTTTTTTGAAAAGGGAGACTGAGGTTAACTTTCGACTAAGGTCACCAATTTTACTCATAGTTAAAAATATTCTATTGTTGAAACATTTCTTACGACTGAGTTCGCAGGTGTCCAATACACCCACCCCTAACAAGCAAACAAACAGGCAAAAAATCATACTCTGCATTCTTTGCATCCCATAATATTATAAATATGATACTTCAAGTTATGTATAGTATATTACTAAGTTTATTGAAGGCACATGTTATTCGCCAATACAAAAAAGCAAATATATTTCGTTTAATTGATTAATGCACTCAACATCACGCCTCCCTTCCTTATAAGGTAGATCCATTTCCGGTATTAAACTCATTTCCATTCTGATGATGCTAGAGCTCTTGCAGAAAATAATGTCAATCTGATTTTCAAAATTTTCTTCTTCTTTTTCATATATATATATATTATATATATATATATATATATATATATATATATGGTTTGCTATATTCATAAATAAAAAATATTAAATATCGGGCATAAAACAAGTATATTTAAATAAGGATTGCGAGGGCGTAGAGTTGATGATGCTTGTTGACTGTCAGTTTCTCGTGGCGAGGAAGGTACAGTGACAAAGTATTTGAGGGCAAGAAGTTGCTCAAAATGTGTAAAAAAAATACATTTTTAATGTTCGCTGGTCTTTTTTAAGTAGAGCTGATTACCTTTCTGATTACTGTTCAATCTAATATATGAAAAAGTCAGAGTTCTAGACAATATCTAACGTATATATATATATATATATATATATATATATATATATATATATATATATATGTGTGTGTGTGTGTGTGTGTGTGTGTGTGTGTGTGTGTGTGTGTGTGTGTGTGTGTTATCGTAGATTATCACTAGGACGCTTTTTTTGCACCTGTTTAGGGCTCATCAAAAAAATTCTGCAACAAGTTTTTTTTTTTTTGTTTTTTTGTTTTTTTTTTGCGGGTGAGGGAGAGTCTCAAGAACCTTCCGCAAATTTAAAAACAGGTAATGTTAAAAGAAAGAAAGACCGAAAGAAGATAAGTGATGCACGCATCGTTTGAAAGGTACTAGGGTGGTGGGTTAGATACAAGGAAGAACCCCTGAAAAAAAAAACACAAGTAACAAGCCTGCTCTCCCATACCGTAATTCTTTCAGTCAACAACCCCTTTTCTCTTTATAAGCAGCATCCTTCTAGACACCCTCCCCTAACCCCTGCTATCAATTTCTACCTCAGTGCATCTTTATGATAATTTTCACTTCAATGTATATCGGCCGAGGTGTCGGCTTAGGGTCCCGGTGTCTCAGTAACGAATCTGCTGTTCCTACCAAGCTTCTCTCCTTTCGCCATTTGTTCAGACTGAGACCCAACAGGCTTTTCCTCTTCTTCTTATGTCCCTTCCTTCCTCCTTAGCTTTCGTGTAAGAGAAAGA
>CAUZXS010006557.1:5000-75000 GCA_963585895.1 Sepioteuthis lessoniana
CAAACTCCCTTTAATATTTCGAAGCCTTTCCAAAATGGTGAATTTGGATCCGGACGTGATTAAAATCCAAACTTTCATCTCAAATCTTAGGCAATGAATAACATACATTTAGACCATTCATATAAAGGAGAATAATTTCCATAACTGTAGGGAGAATTAACTTATAGAAAGTACTGGTCATAATTATATGAATAAAAACTATATATATATATATATATGTGTGTGTGTGTGTGTGTGTGTGTGTGTGTGTGTCTGTGTGTGTGTGTGTGTATGTATGTGTGTGTGCGTATTGTTTTTCATTTCTTCAATTTTATTTTGTCATGTAAACTTTTTAAAAGACTCTCTTAAAATTCTCACAAACTTTCCTTAAAAAGTCTTTTTCTGACGGTGACTAGTTGAGAGTAATTAAAAATTGAATGTATGTATATATGAACTTTGCTTGAATAAACGATATATTAATACTTTGTCATTGCATGTAATCACAGATGCACCCATAACATTGTGACAAAAATAATAAAGGGTAAATGATTATTGTTCTACGTAGAGATTAGAAAAAATAGTATTAATTTTTTGACTAGAAAATTGAAATATAGATTAAATCTTAAAATAATGGAATTTCTTATTATGGTAGATATTTTACCAATATTTTTCTGCGAACAGAATATTTACTGTCAATCAATTGAATAGTTTACTAAGTGAGTAATATATTTCTGGACTAAATCACATTCTAAGATAAAATAAAAACAACAATGGGCAAATAAATAAATTAGATGGTTTCAGAAAAAATGGTTTCAGAAAAAATAAAGATGTGAGAATTTTGGGGAATTATCAGATGAATTATTTAACAAATATTTGGCGGTGTTAATATTGTATTTATAGTGTATATTTTTTAGCCAAGATTGTTTTTTCTAAATGTTGATGTGTGAAGATGGTAAAAAGCGAAGATGTCCATTGAGACGTCGATCAAAATTACTAAGAAGAGTCCTGGAGACTTGAGGAGACTTGTTGTCTCTCAGACTCCTGGGAAAGACCATCAGTTAATGCTGATATTAAAAAACTCTCAAGGAGTAATCGTAATCAACAAAAAAAAAATGAGAACTTGAAGAATTGTGGACTTTGCTTTCCTGGTTGATCACAGAGTGAAATTGAAAATAAAATCTAAAAAAAGGATAAGTACCACGACCTTGCAAAGGAATGGAAAAAAAATCTGTGGAACATGAAAGTGGAAATTATACCAATTGTGTTTGGTGCGTTTAGTACATTCACCAAATGATTATTAAAGGGACTGATGGACTTGGAAATTGGAGGGCGATTGGAGACCATCCAAACTATTGAATTACTGAGATCAGCCAGAATACTGAGAATACTGGAGACTTGCGGGGACTTGAAGTTATTCAAACTCCACAGAAAGACCATCTGTTTACACTGATGTGAACAACTCTCAAGGAGAAAATACACCAGAAAATACAAAAATCAAGGCAATACAATACCTGTCACATCAAGTGACACCAACCAAAAACAACACGCTAGAAATGAACTGCCAAATTTAGAAAATAAAAACACCCCACTACCAAGTGACCCTGAAGAAACACTATCACAAGAACAAAAAATAAATATAGAAAATGTAGAAAAGAGGATTATGAAAAGTTAACAAACTAACCTACCATCATTAAGAAACATAGCATAGGGAATACTTAAAAAAGAAACGAAAAAGATAAATGAAATACTACCTTACATATCAAATAATAATATAACAGAGTTGAACGAAATAATCTATGCAGGGGCGAAATTAGCGTGTGAGAAAATTAGAATGCCCTCAAAAAGCACGAAGAAACAGTCAAAACCAGGATGGGAAATTCGACTGGAAACGTAGATTAAAAAATCTACGAAAATAGGCCAAAATGGTAAAACAAAAAGATCCTTGAATATGTAGGAAGAGGATGGAAAAGACAACACGAGAAAAAAATAACCGTACAACTAGAGGAAATAAACCAGAAATTTCTGCGGAAAGATAAGATATTAAAGATATATCGACAAAAGGTAAAACAATACAAACAAACCACGACATTCCAAAATAGCGAAATAAATTTTACCAACCACTGAGTGGCCACGACAAAAAAAATAAAAATAAATAAAAAAATACCAACAACCGGATGCAAAAGAAACCTAACGTTTTTGGAAGAAAATATGGCAACCAAAAAGCATAACAAAAAAAGCTGAATGTATAAATAATATAACAAGAGAACTAGAAGGACTAGGAGAAGGTCCCAAAGCGGAAATACACATCGAACTATTCAAAAAGTCACTAAGAAAGATATCAAACTGGAAAATGTAAGACCATGATGGAATAAATGGATTCTAGTTCAAGAAATTCACCTCCATTCACGACAGACTAGCTCTAGAAATGAACAGATGCCTTCAAGATGCACAAATACCTGACTGGATGACCAAAGGAAAGACCACATTAATCCAAAAGGACCCAAGCAAAGGAACTGTTCCAAACAAATTTAGATCTATAACTTGTTTACCGGTGATGTGTAAAATATTAACTGCACAAATAAGGGAAGAGATATACTACTCGCTAATAAGTCGCGGATTGTTCGCTGAAGAAGATAATGGATGCCGCAAAGGATACAGAGGCGCAGCAGAGTTACTCTACATACATCAACACATCGTAAATGAAAGCAAGTCAAGACGAAAAAGCCTACCAATGGCCGGGATTGACTACAAATAGGCATATGATATCGTTCCGCAAATCTGTATAATAAACTGTCTCAAAATGTATAAAATATCACCTGAAGTCATAAACTTCATTGAGAAAACCATGAAAACCTGGAGAGTTGAAATGACAGCAAGAGAAAAAAAGCTTGGCTAAAACAAAGAGCCAAAAAGGAATTTTCCAATGAAATGCAGTATCTCCCTAACTAGTTATAATTGCCATTATGCAACTTAACCACTTACCCAGAAAATGCACAGCCGGATACAAACTTAGTAGATCGCAAGGAAAGATCAATCACCTAATGTACATGGATGATATAAAACTATTTGCAAAAAATGAAAAAGAATAGGAACCCATCATACACGCCGTTAGAATATACAGTCAAGACATAGGAGAAGCATTTAGCATAGAAAAATGTGCCATGCTTGTAATGAAAAGTGGCAAATGACACAGGACTGACAAAATAGAACAACTAAACAAATACAAGATTAGAACGCTCGGAGAAAACGAGACCTACAAATACTTGGGAATCATGGAAGCTGACACCATCGTACGTGTGCAAACGAAAAACAAAATTCAAAAAGAATAACTCAGGAGAACTAGGAAACTACTCGAGAAAAAAACATAGCAGAAATCTTATTCAAGGAATGAATACTTGGGCTGTACCCCTCGTTAGATATTCGGAACCCTTTTTGAAGTGGACCAAAGATGAACTAAAAAAAAAATGGACCAAGGAACTAGAAAACTAATGACTATGCAAAAGGCATTACACCCCAGAGACGACGTTGACAGGCTATATGTATCAAGAAAAGGTGGGGAAGAGACTTGCCAGCATCAAAGACAGCGTTGACGCATCGATACAACGACTCGAAGACTACATAGAAAAACACGAACAAGGACTGATTACAGCCAACAGAAACAATACTGACAACACGATAGATAACAGAATGACAATAACCAGGAAACAAAAATGGAAAGAAAAACAACTCTATGGGCGTTTTAAACGACTAATAAACAACATCTCACACGACAAAACCTGGACATGGCTAAGAAAAAAGAAACCTAAAGAGAGAAACGGAATCTCCCCTAAAAGCAGTGAAGGACAACGCCATAAGAACCAATCATATCAAAGAGAGAACAGACGAGACTCATCAAAATAGCCAATATAGACTATGCGGAAACAGAGACGAAACGATCAATCACATAATTGGTGAATGCAGGAAATTAGCACAGAAGGAGTATAAGACGAGACACGACTGGGTCGATAAGGTGATCAACTGGGAAATGTGCAAGAAATTTAAATTTGACCACATTAACAGAGGGTATGTGCACAACCCAGCATCTGTCCTAGAAAATGAAACATATAAACATATACACGGATCACCTAATCTCGGCCAGAAGACCAGACCTTATTATAATCAACAACAAAAAAAAGAGAATTCGCAAAATTATCGACTTTGCTGTCCCGGCTGACCTCAGAATATAACTGAAAGAATGTGAAAAGAAGGATAAGTACCTCGACTTTACTAGAGAATTGAAGAAACTATGGTACATGAAAGTGTTGATTGTACAAATTGTGATTGGTGCTTTTGGCACAGTGACTGAAGGATTATTAAAGGGCTTGGAGGATTTGGAAGTTGGCGGACGAGTGGAGACCATCTAAATGACAACATTATTGAAGACGGCCAGAATACTGAGAAAAGGCTAGGAGATTTGAGGAGACTTGCTGTCACTCAAACACCAGTTGAAGACCATCAGCTAACATTGATGTGAAAAACTCTGAAAGAGTAATTAATGATAATAATAGCCCACTACGTGATGCCAAATATTATATACGGAAAAACATAACCCCCCCAACCGAATTGAAACGCACAGTGATGGAAACTGAAAAAACACAACCCAAAATCACAAAACCAACGTTAACATAAGAAGAGAAAAAGAGCGTTGAGTTAATGAAGAAAATCATGTTTGAAACGAACTCTAACTGATCATATCTCAGGAACTAAGACTAGAAAAAAGTCAAGGTAGAAACCAAAAAGATAAACAATTTATTACCAATTATACCGACGGACAGCATCACAGAAATAAATGAGCTGATTTAAGCAGGAACAAAATTAGTCTGTGATCAAATCGACGTGCCTCTAGGGAACTCAAACCGAAATACAAAATCTGGATTAGAAATGAAACAAGAAGGACAGATAAAGAAATTACTAAAACAAGTGAAGATGCAAGGGAGGAAAAAACAGTGGAATATGTTGATTGAAAAGACCAAAACTAAAAGGCTGACAAAAATCAATGTATGCATCTTGAAGCAATAAATCAAAATATATTGGCAAAAGAAGGGGGACTTAAAAGATACCGACCAAGGGTCAAGTAATACAATCAAAACAAGACTTTCCAAAACGACGAAAGTAAATTCTACCAGCAAGTAAGAGGTTAATGTCTCAGAACATAGCAACGACTAGTTTCAAATGAAGTAAAGTAATTTGGAGTAAAATAGGAAAATTGAAATACATAACTGAAAATCCGAATGGATTAAAAACAAGAAAAAAGACTCGAAGAAGGCCCTGAGTGATAGTACATTGGAAATCACTCAAAGCCACTCTGAAAAACATAACGAATTGGAAAATGCCAGGCTATGATTGCATACATGGATTCTGGCTTTTAAAAAATTACGTCCATCTGTTACAGAGTAAATGCTTTGAAGAAACAAATATACTACAATGGCTTACTAAAGGAAAGACCACTCTGAACAAAAACAACCCCCCAAAAAGAACTGTCTCTAGCTGCTATAAAACCATAAGATGTCTCCCTAAGAAGTGGAAAAAACTAAAAGCACATATAAGGCATAGGATGTATTATTCATTAGTAAGCCACTGATTGATTTCCGAAGAACTGAAAGTATGCCACAAATGAACAAAAAACTGCTGGTCTACTCTACATTGATCCATACATCTTCACTAAGAGCAAAGCAATGCAGGAAAACAGTTATTCCGTGCATTGACAGCAAAAATCCCACGCTATGCTCCTTCAAAGCTGAGAATAGACTCTATGTAAATGTTCACAATATCTGACAATGTCATAGCGTTATCTCGGAAACCCAGAGGAAAATCATTAGCTGAGGAGAAAATCCCAAATGGTAACTTCACGAGAGATACCCTTTCACCATTACTATTTGTAATAGCGAGGATGCTAGTCAACCACACACTTACAGATGGGGCAAAAATTCTTTAAATCACAAGAAACGATAAACCACCAAAGGTAAATAGAATACATCAAGTTATTTGCAAAAAATATAAAAAGAATTACAGACACTAGTACAACCAATAAGAATATACAGTCAGGATATAGGAATGGGATTTGAAATTGGCAAATAGGCTAAACCAGTAGGAGAAATAGAAAAAGACAAATAAAAGAGAAGTTTAAACTCAAGAAGAATTTTGAACCATTTGAGAAAAGTAGTATTACAAGTGCTTGCAAATATAGGAAGTGAACACATTCAATCAAGTGCAGATGCAGGAAAAAATAAAGAAATATCATCTCAGGCGAAGAAAAATCCTCACAAACCTATCTCTGTTGCTGGAATTTATCAAATTAATAAACACATGAACTCTCTTTCTTGTAAGACACTCAGGATCACTCTTGGAATGGATGAGCGAAGAACTTCCACAACTGGACAAAGGGACAAGAAAGGAAATAACGATGCATAAGGCTTTACATATGAAAGATTTTGTAGACGGGCTGTTTTTGTAAAGAAAAGAAGTAGGAAGACAACTTGCCGGTATTGAAGATAGAGTGGATGCATCAATACAAGGACTTAAAGACTACTTACAGCAACAAGAATATAAAAGTGTATCAGAGTCACAACAATCAGAAAGCAGAAATGAGAAGAACAAAAAAACACTGCATGTACATTCCAAGCGAGAAACTGAGAAAATCTGAAATGAGATGACCTGGACATGAAACTAAATGTTCCCTTTCTAAGCCATTTTTAGTTCAATTTATATGAGGAAAATCTGAACCGGTGCTAATCGTAGCAAAACCTAACGCCATAAGGACTAGCTATGTTAAAGCGAAAACAGATAATATACAACAGAATAGCAAGTGTTGGTTATGTTGCTAATTACACATTTAGATACCACTCGGTGGGAGAGACAATCTCTTTGTAATTGTATCGGAAATTTAAATTTGACTATACAACAAAATGGTTTAGTTACAAGAAAGAACCCGCCCAAGAGAATGAGACATACAAAATTCTCCAGGATTTTGAGATACGAACAGATGATTCAATCGCGGTCAAAGAGCAGACATAGTGATAATTAACAGAAAAAGAAACCCTACCGAATATTGGACTTTACCTTCAAATAAAAAGAAGAGACATGTACTAAAATCTTACCAGACTTATGTAACAGGTATTCGACGCAGATAACAAGGGAACTCAGAACGGTCCCCAAAAGTTTAGCAGGGTACCTAAAGAGTTGTAATTTGGTAGACGTGCCGAGACAATCCAAACTTCAGCCTTACTAAGATCGGTCAGAATACTAAGGAGAGTCATGGAGACTTGAGGAGACTTGCTAACATACAGACTCCAGTACAAGACCATCAGCAGACGCTAGTGTGAAAAAGTCAGGAGGGATATGATAATAATAATATTAACAACAACAACATTTTCTAATAACATTAGTGTTATTAATCTAAGTAACACACCCTAGATTGCTATTTGAAGTCCCCTGACTTAATGGATAACGTACTGGACGGTAACATCGTTCTGAGATCAAACTCCAGTCGCTCTAAAACGTTGCTTTTTCGGAGGATACTTTTGGAAATTGTATGACATTCCTTATATTACAACGATCAGTTAAATAGCACTATTAGTATTTTTTTCTAAAAGGAAGTATTAGGCAATAAAGAACCCACAAAGTTAGTTATGCCATTAAGCAATAAATAACAAATAATAAAACCAACTAATCAAGTTGTCTAATGGTTTGAAAACTGTATTAGCAATCTATTCTTCGTGTGTTCGATTCTCAGAGGATGCAATAAATTTCTGGCATTGCGCTTAAAGCTACATTAACTAAAATGATTTAAGCCGTGCTAAGTTTATCGAAATTCAAAATGTTCCGTCTCTCAGACAAATTATCAAACACTGTCTGCCGAAACATTAATAAGTAGCTGCGAGAAGAACTGGACATTAGAGCGAAGTGAAAAACAACCTTCTTCCGAACTTGAAATCAAGTTTTGCTGGTCATACAACATACTGTTTATAGCTGTTTACAGGCCACTATAAATCTATCTTTCCAATAAGTATTCGCTCTTTAAAATGAACATAGTGTTCTATGAAGAAAAAGACAATGAAGCTACAGAATCAGCTCAAAATAAACATCATCTTTAAAAGATATATTTTGTAAAATAATAAAAATGTCAATGTGGATGTGAAACATTTAGAAAAGAGACTTCAGGTAAGAAAGTATCAGTGACGTGATCGTATGGATATACATAAATAATTTGTAAGCAAATATTTGGTTGGTAATATTATTTTCAAATGAGTCAGAACTGATTTGTTTGCAGACTAGTTTTGTTATTGTTTCAACACAGTAAAATGGTTTCAATTATTGCTATTCATCTGTAACACTTTTTTTCGATATTAATCCTTCATTTGCAGACAGTGAATTGGTCACAAGTCTTGTTATGTAATACAAATGATTCAATTTTGGCACACATTTAAAGAGTGTCAAGTATTCCCATTAAACAGTAGTACAACTATTTAACATTAATCATTTGTTTAAACAGTCAAATGGTTCAAAGCATTGCTATGTAACTTTGACAATTCAATTTAACATTTGACATTTGTTTACACACAGTTAACTGATCAAAGAGTTATATTTCGAACAATTTAATTTAGCTTAAATCATTTGTTTTCACTGAGTTTAAAAAGTCAAATAGTTCTATTTAATCCATGGATAGAACCCAGATGCTACCACCCCAGATCAGGAATGACGTGGGAGCAATGGCAATGATGGAGTACTCCGTATTCCTCCTACGTCACGACTGTAACCTCACCATCAGATTCTTTAATGTTATACCCAAGACACATTGGTTGTGCCTTACGCCTCTGGAGATATGCAGTCAGTATATTCTAGACCTTCAGGCTTTTTTTTCTTAGAACTCTCTTGTATTCCCAATTCTAATTGTTGTCATATGTCTAAATTTAAGTGTTTTAACGCTAAGAAGATTCTTCCAGGAATTATATTATGGAAGAAATGGTCTCACTTATAATAAGCTTAATCTGCTTTTAAAACCACATTGGATGTAAAAGACCTGGTTTCACTTTCTTCATTTCATGTTATATCATTTTTCATGGGACAGTTAATGCCAATTCCAAATCTGTAAAAAACAGTAATGGAAATATCTTATCATTAGGTAATGAAGTATAAAAGGGTTCATATCTTTCTCAAGGGTATTTGTCCTAAAATGAACGTAATGGAGCAACTGGAATTTGAACTCGCTTACAATAATGTCATAGTTAAACACTTTAACCACTACTCTACCGTGACTCCCTCTGAGCTAAAAAAAAGTATTATTTATTAAAGGACATAAGAACTCGTTTAAAATATTAGAAAATCCTTTATGAAAGAATTGATTGAAAAGGTTAAAGATTTGCAAAGATCTGTGAGTTATTTAAAATGATGATACTAAAAATAATCTATTAGTTATGGGATTAATTTATGCGATACGGTGTAGCATGATAACACTCATATGCAATCACCGATATCGGTTCGAATATTTTCCGGGACTGTTTTATTCGATCCGAATTAATATCAAATCTTGATATTGTTTTTTTTTTCCGTCGTTCGATATTATGTCAACATATTTGAACAATAAAAGACTGATGGATTTCTCAAAGAGAGTAAGGAAGCACTCCACAAAAACTTTATTCGCTAAGTACTCTAACATTGCTGTCTCTCGGTGCAAGTTGCCGAATTGAAAGACAAAAATCCAAACAAGCAAACAAACAAAAAAACAAAAAAAACAAAACAAAACAAAACAAAAACAGAATATGGATTTATAGAGAATGAAAAAGTTAAATATGTGTTCCACGAAAAATATTACTTGCATTATTATTCATGGCAGTTTCTTTCTGGACCTGTTTTAAATTTGAAAGACGACAAACGGTATTTTGTGTCGATGATAGGAAGGTTCTCTTTTTCCATAAATTGTACCTCACA
Organism: Sepioteuthis lessoniana; assembly: GCA_963585895.1. Classification (NCBI taxonomy): domain Eukaryota; kingdom Metazoa; phylum Mollusca; class Cephalopoda; order Myopsida; family Loliginidae; genus Sepioteuthis; species Sepioteuthis lessoniana. The sequence goes on from CAUZXS010006557.1 coordinate 14,946, forward strand.
ATCAATGGAGTGGAAGGTTTGGCTACCTTCAAATTTTAACGTTATTATTTATCCTTTGCAAGATGTTAACTGACTGATTCCCTTTCAAAATTCTAAAACATGTGTGTAATCGTTTCTTGCCCTTAGCACATGTGTTCTCGTGGTTGATTTTCTGCTGTCGGTCAAACAAACGATTATCTGGTTTACCAGGAGTGAAAAGCATGCTGAGGGCATTAGAAGTAATCAAAGAGGTATTTTGCTCCAGAGTAAAACTTAGAAAATACTGAGTAAATGAGGTTTTAGAACATTAGGAGGAATCAAAACATGTTTCAATATTTTCGTATGTGCTAGTTTGCAGCGAGTATGTCATGTGGTCGAACCAGTTCACGCTGCCGTATGTACCAGCTGTGGTTATAGTTCTGCAGTAGTTGGTGTATTGACACACTGACATTGCTTGCAGTCTGGGATTTAAAAACTATAATGAGCGAAGACCTATTGAGAAAATTACCCTTTACAAGTACAAACTGGGCTATAAGACCAATCGATGCAATCAAACACCTTAGTTGTGTGAAAGATGAAGATGAAATTGAAGCTAATACTGTAACAAGATGTTTAAAGACATGCTGCCCAGCTTGAACATCTAAGAATAGGGAAAATCAGGTAGGCCTAAAACCATAGATTCTGAGGACCTGATGCTAAACATCTAGGGAAATTTGGCTAGTTGCTCTTGGAGTTTGGTTTGGTTTGGTTTTATGGCATATCAATCATTTTACATTATTTAATCACAAATACACTTTTAATACCTATAAACAGTTCTATTTAGATACTTCAGTTCCACATACAAAAAAAAAACAATTCCTTTTCAAGCAATTCAGTTGAGCATGAGTGCGCAGTATACATGTTAAAACAGTCCTATTTTAAATAAGTCAGTTTAGCATAAGTATAGAGTTTAGTTCTATTTGACCCATATATAAATACTATCAGGAGCTACCATTCTGGGCCAGAGTGGAGCTGGGAGCGATGGCAATGAAGGGGTACTCCGCATTCCCCAAAGTTCCCGCATTACTTGAACCTTGCCATCAGATTGTTTAGTGTCCTATTCAGGACAGTCCTTGTTGGGGGCGGTTACTCCTTTGCAGAGAAGCAGCCGACTGGGCACGCAGCAGGAGTAAAAAGTAAGCTGTGCATCTCACATTCCATAGATATTCGTCAACTTCAAATGACCTTGGCAAATGCATCCGACGCTACCGAATTGAGTCTCTCGTTACAAAATATTGCAAAACTTTTGACTCATCTTGTTAATATGAACTATTACCCAATCGTTTTGCCACTTTTGCCAAAATTTATACTAGGTTTTCTGTGTTTTGTTATAAGCGAAAATACATTTTAAAAACTATCATTTACTGAATGTCCTTGTGGCAGTAATGTCATTGATTATTTCCTTGATAAGTCCCAGTGTGCCTATCCATAATGAACACGTTCTTTGTGACACGGAGGGCTGGAGAAATACATGACCAGAAGAAAATTAAATAAATGACCAATCAATCAATTCTTTGTGTATACTTGAAGCATTGTTTAATCTGATCCATTGTTCACTAAAACATATTTCTTCGTTCATACAGAGTTCTCATAGACCACTTTTCGATTTGCCTTAATCTAATAATCAAAGAACTTCATCAAGATAACATCTGTGTTTTATCGATTGTCAACTTTCAGTAATAGATGAAAATATTAGCGCCACTGAGATGATTAATTTTGTGCATTTTTAGTTGGATTTTTGTGTTGTGGTTAAAAGACTAAACAGAAGGTAAAACCTTGTACAGCTTCGACAAAAAATATGGATATGAACGGGACAGACAGGAACAAAATTTTCCTATTGAAACAATCCTGCTGACATAGAGGCATCCTCATCTTCCTCTTATGTAGTCCTATTATTAACCGCTTTTCCTGAACAGAAGTAGGAAAACATTGAAATATCTTGATAGATTTGGATAGACTTTTCTAGTTATGATTCATCAATGGAGAAGCTTCTACATAGCGGGTCACCTTTTACTATGGAAACGGGTAAATGTTTAAATTCTGGTTTTAGTAGTTATGGTAATCTGTCATGCTCTTTTCTTTGTACAGATAAATCGGATGTTTAAGATGAAGTTTGGAAATATGCTAATGACTATAAATCCAAATATACTTTTGTGGGTATGAATCTTTTAAAGAAGATATTCTATTTTACACGTAAGTAAGTAAGTAAAGTTGGCCACCGTAGTCGACGAAGGCTCCCTTTTTAGTAGATACTACACCGAGGTGTAGTGGAGGGCGCTACTCCTTTACCTGGACTGCTCCACTTTACCCTTGATGCGTACTTTATAATGCTGAGTATTAAGCAAGGAGGTATCAAGTACCATTTTTAAGTCTTTGGTATGACTCGACCTGGGATTGAACCACGGTCTCCCGGACCATTAGCTAAGACTCTACCCACTCAAAGATTTTTTTTTAAATTATATCATTCAATTTCTAAAAAAAAGGTCAAGTTGAAATTTATGAAAAAGTGACGGTAATGATGTCTGTCATATTCTTTCAAAAGTTACATATATTTAGTATAGATTGGTGTATAGTGTACTTTTTCGTAGTCGTGTGCTCGAGATCTAACTTTATTCTATGAATTTAGTCATTTTTTTCTAAGGATTGTATACATCCAAGCCCTCCTGTGAGATCAGTACGATCTCCATTCACCTAAAGTGGAGATCGAATTCCATATTCTCTCATAGTGTTATGTAAGATAAAACGATTACATCGTTGTTTAATTATCTTGTCTACATTTCTATTTTGTTTAGTATCTTTATCTTATTCCCTTTTAGTCGCAGTTCTGACAATTTTAAATCATGGGGATCCGGTATTAAAGTATGAACTCTAAAACACATCCCATATTTTATCTACCTCTCCAAATCACCACCTTCCTGAAGCATCATTCAAATTCAAATCCAGTAATTATTGCCCTGATGTATGTATTTACACAACCCTTCTGTCAAAGCAGGATGTGATATCAAATAAATTTTTACACGAAGTACAGCTGGTTTGAATTCAGAGTTATCGTTCTCCTACTATGGGTGCTTTGACAAGCCTAACTACTATTTCCTCATAACCGAGAAGAGAAGAAATGAGTTGCTCTCTTTCGCAAGATCACAAGAGCGAAGTGAAATGCAATCAGAATTTGAACACGTGCTACTGATTCAATTTCCTTCGAAAAAAAAACAGTTTTTGTAAGCGCATTATTTTATCTAAGATTGGACTCCTGTTGTTATGTAAAAAAAACGCTATAATGTATAGAAATCTATGATATCTATAAAAGATTTTCCTATACTGAGATTCATGACGTCACTCATGAATTTGAAAACAGTTAAAGTCAGTCTGTATATAAAGACAACGTATTAAACAAAGGTATATGCTGTGCATGTCTCTGATTCGTTCTATTTTTATATATACACACGTTTGGACATGATCCTTTAAAACATATTAACATTTTCTACCCATTTAAATGTGCTTCGGGATATATTCAACGTTAATATGAATAGTCAAAGGAATAAAATTATATATATATATATATATATATATATATATATATATATATAGTTGAGAAAATGTCGTGATATATTTGTTTTGCGTAAAAAAAATTATTTTAGTAGATTAAATTGAATAGATAACGGAGAGGTTAAATATGTGTCACAAATGTTTTGAAGGTATTACCATCATTGCATTTTTTTAATTCATAAGATCTCCCACCGTATAATCCCTGCTTTGACGTATTTGGATCCATATATGTACATCTGGAATTGGCAGCTGGTGTGTCCAATTTACGTCCTATTCCCCCTGTCGGTAAGCTTGCTTACCACATAAGGAGAAAGAAAATGAAATGTTTGACTTCAAAGAAAGGTGATCGTAGCAAGTTAAAAAAAAAACATGGATGTTGTTTTTTTTTTAATTTTTTTTTTTTTGTCGCTTTTTAATTTATTTCAGTACAAATATTAAATTGGCAAAACATCTGCATCTTTCTCTTCTCGGTTTTTATATTTTATTTCTTGATCACACTTCATTTTTTCTACCCAGGCAAAATCATTGTGCATTTTAATCTTTTCTTTCCTTCTTTTTCCGATCTTTCTTTATTTTCTACTTCTTTCAATTATAAATAATGTAATGGCATGTGAAACTTATATGGATAAATTTTACAAATCCTCGAAGCAAGTATGGGCCTATTTTTAAATATTAATATCTATCTATATTTATATACCAACTTCGCCGAACTGGAAGGATGAGACACAAGGCCAATTTTAAGCGGATTTTAATAGATTGGAATTCAGAGTTTTTCTTCTCCATGACGGGTTAGCCATATATAGATAAACAACCTTGCCTATCTGACTATTTTACCTATAGGTTAAGAGAAAATAGTCAGATACAAACTTTTCCCAAGAGTATTAGTGCTCTGTGAAATGCAATCGACATCGTCGAGGATTTTAATTCCGTAACCGTGTCCATTTCCTACAGGCTCCTTATACATGTCTATTTCTACCTATCTATCATATATATATATATATATATATATATATATATATATATATATATATATATATATATATATAGTCATCCACAGACAGATCTGTTTCGTTCCATATATATATATATATATATATATATATATATATATATGCGTGTGTGTGTGTGCCTGTGTGTGTGCGTGCGTGCGTGCGTGTCTGCATAAATATTTAGTTTACTTACTTTGTTCAATGGCATAACAACACTCGTGCCAAAGACATCCTTTTTGAAGAAGACTAGAGGTAGTCTTTTACCCCTAGCAGGCGAGATAAGGTGTTCAAAACTGTGTGGACACATGCATACTTACACACACACACACACACACACACACACACACACACACACACACACACACATATATATATATATATATATATATATATATATATATATATATATGTACTCTTATTTATTATAGCCGTTAAATTGCAGTTTAAATGCACAAAATGTAGACGAATGTTAAGATATTTCATCAATTATAAAAGAACATGTAATACAGATTATAATACAAGACTCCAAATCTCATGAACACCATCCTAAGAATATATGCTGATAACACACACACACACACACACATATATATATATATATATATATATATATATATATATATATATATATATATATATTGCTGTGTTGTTTGTTGGTTGGTTTCTTGGCATATCAAACTTTGTGCTTGATTTAATGCCAAAGCCACACTTCTAGAAGAACAGTAGAGATATTATTTAATTCGTCACTGGGAGGATAAGGGGGTGCTTACCTTTCCAAAGGGTATTTGTACGAATGTGAGCATGATTACGCGACTGGAGCAAGAATTTGGCTTACCACGATTCTGCAGTCCATAAAATCAAACACTGCACCACGAAGACTCCCCATATATTACCGTCAATTTGACAGTTTTTAATTTATACCAGTAAATGAAGTTTACTCTGGTTTATATGCAAAGCAGAGAACTATTTGTCCCAATGCAGAACCTATTTCTATCGTGTTTATTTGCACGTTCATTTTATCTTTTACTACGCACACTTCTCCTGGGAATAATGCACATTTCATATCAATATATATATATATATATATATATATATATATATATATATATATATATATATATATGCAATAATGATAATAAATAAATATATATTAGATATATACATACATATATCTAATCCATGGAAAATATTAAGCGACTTTAGAATATTTATTATCATATATATATGTATATATATATATATATGTAGGGAATGGAGTAGCGCCCTCCCCTACACCTTGGTGTAGTAGCTATCGAAAAGGGAGCCTTCGGGTCACCCTCGACTATGGTCGCTAACTTTAACTTATATATATATATATATATATATATATATATATATATATATATTATCATAATTATTATATGATAGTTCTATCCTAGATATTGAGCACTCGCCATATTATATTGCACTTGGTGCGACACAGAACAACAAAGTGATTTACTGACGACCAACAATTTTAAATATATATATATATATATATATATATATATATATATATATATATATATATATATATATATATTAAAAAAAAGGTCTGCCAATTTTTTACATTGTGGCATTTTAGGGTTATATTATTATCTTATCTCGACACGTGTTTCAGTGGACGTGCTAATTTTCAAGTGGCTAATAAAGTGTTTGTTTTGACTGGGGAATGATTAGACTTATTTATTTAATAATATTTTGACCAGTTGATATTTTCTGTTTGTGTATCGATGAATTCTTAATCATGCATGGACTTCCATTTTTTCTTTTCTTTTTTTACTTCTTTGAGTTGAATGAGTACGATAACGTATTGATGCTTTTCCAACGTAGATCAGGTTATTTTTTAATATTTTCTTCTTTCTTTCTCCCTGAGTTGTGTCATAGATATATTTTCTGATAGTTTTTGTGTATATATTTGTGGTTGTTACTTGTGTTCGTGAAGTCCGGTTCTCTGTCTCTCTCACTCTCGCCCTCTGTCTCCGTCTCTCTCTCTACCACTCTCTCTCTCTCTCTCTCTACCACTCTCTCTCTCTCTCTCTCTCTCTCTCTCTCTCTCTCTCTCTCTTTCTATGAAATTAGGTTGTTTAAAAATGTTTAAAGTTATGAATGATTTTTTTTCTTTTATTTAGTGTAATGAGTAGTCATCATTTTAGCATGTTGGCATTATTTTTAAACGTTCTATTACTGCATTTGTAAAGGTATTTTCAAAGAAACTTTTGCTATTTTCTGGTAAACTAATATTACTTTTATAAAGTAAATCCCTAGACTTCAGAATCTGAGTAGTTCCTTTGCATATTTCTAACTGTTGAAATATTTGATTATGTAGAATACATTTTTGGACTGCAGCTTAGATTTTCATTTATTATAAATGTTATTTTGGGTTTTTGAAAGGTGTAAGTATTTCTTTTTGTGGTTCTACTACATACTCCATATCTTTTACTTTTGTCTTTTGGGACTCCATTCGTTTGGAATTAAAAAATGTTGATGAAGTAAAAAAAAAATATTCAAGAAATTATTTATTGACTCTTGTTTTTAATGACTTTTATTGTGTCTAGAGTTTTTTTCCCCATTTTAAGTGGTTCTACATTTTTTTTCTTGTTTCTGTGAATAGATCTGAATTACTTTTGTTTTAAGTTAAGACGTATTCGAGAAGCTTTACGTTGTTATATTTTTTGGGCGTTCGTAATTCTTTTAATGCAAATTTTCTGCTAATTCTTCTAAGCGAAGTTTTCGAAGTTTTGTAGTTGTGACAACTGTGCATATTTTTCAAGATGGGGCACAAGAGATTGATTTTATGCAGTTTTGGGGGTGATGAATTTTGAAATGGTGGTATTGTTGGGTGTCTGCGGATTTGACGTAAATATAAACAGTGATTTAGCCATTTTTGTTTTAATGACAATGTATAAAAATAGTAGTTCTTGAAAGCTGTGTTCGATGGTAAATTTTATTTTAGGGTGTTGGTTTTGGTGCAAGTTTTACAAATCTTTAATGTTGCGAAAATACCATTTTCAAAATATGAGAGTCATCTCGGTATCTTTACTATGAAGTAATAAATTGTATTCTTATATTGTTGTTGTATGTTTTACATAGAAATTTTCATATAATTATCCTTAGGTGAGTATGGAATACGTTAACACCATCATAGTTCCTATATATCTTCCTAGGGTATGGATGTAATTTCCCTTGTCACATCGGAAATTATTATAATTTAGGATTACTTCAATACCGTCAGTGATATATTATTGTTTAATCTTGGAGGCAATATTGCTGGGCATTTCGTCGATCCAAAATAAGATATCCTGTTTTCCTAATTCATGGGGAATATTTCAGTCTAGGCTTGTGACGTCAAATGTTATCATTAGTAAGTCGGCTTCAGTTTTTGTGGCATGGAGTTTTAAAAATTGGATGTTATATATATATATATATATATATATATATATATATATATATATATACACATATGAACGCTCACACATATGAACACACAGATCACACACACACACACACACACACACACACACACACACACACACACACACACACACACATATATATATATATATATATATATATATATATATATATATATATAAAGTCTCTCTTAAATTTTGTTTTCAATCAAATTTAACATTATTTCGTTTGATTACTTCAAAATACATTGGAAAATTTCTAGCGTTATTTTGGTTTTCTAAATTAAATATTTATCTAAGCTCACATTTTGTTTTACTTTTCATTCGTAAATTAAATTACGGAATGGGTAATGGATATTTGTGAAAAAAAAAATGAAAAAGTAAATAATGATCGCACTATAAGAATAATGAACCTTTTCAACAATTTCTTGTTACAGATTCAAAAAACAAAATTTAAAAAAAATCAACGAAATGTGTTATAAACTAAGTCAAATGAAATGATTCCGCATAGGGGGTTGGTATTCATCCGACTTCCGACGAAGTAGGATTTGACACACATTAATTTATTCTACGGGGGCCAGGCATAATTTGCAACTCATGTTTTCGGATCTAGAATTATACTTTAACTAGATCGAAGTTTATGTAAATTAATTCATCTTGTTGCAAATCGTAAAACCCAGGGAATGGATTTATTTCTTCACCTTTGCATCCAGCTTGGCTTCCTCAAGAATTCGTTGAAACAATGAAGCAAGGGCGTTCTAGATTCTAAAACCTAATTATAAAAGGTTTGTACAGATAAAATTAATGAAATAATAAAGGCAAACATAATCTTTACAACATAGTTCTGATAATCTATCAATTGCATATTGTTGATATAGATTTTATTCATTTTAATGATACACATTTCTTGTTTCTTACGAACATAAAACATTAAAAAAAAATGAATAGTGCACCAAAGAAAATAATTATGCTTTATATAAAATTAGAATGAAGCCATGTACACAACTGAGTAACTTATCAAACAATGTGTTGATGTCGAGATATCTAGAGTCCTTCATCAGTACCATTTCTCAATAATTGTTTTATGAACAGTCCCGATAGGTTTTCAGAAGCAGTCTTTTGATGAAATACAAAAGCACGATCGATTCTCATCATTTTTTTTTATTGACTGAATATCAATATCAGGATTTGAGAATGCTGAGGACATTAAAAGACATACGAGGTTACAAATGTGGACATGTTAAATGATGAGGACGTAGAATGATACCACGAAGCTCTTCAGGAAATTGAAACTTAATACTTAGGGTACTCTAACCTAAATATAATTGTTGATAACCACTCGTTTGGTCACACCACCTAGTGCCTGTTAGAACTTCAATTTGGAAAGCATGGCCAGTGGTCCCTACAGATATAATCCAACAAAACCTTGGGATTTTTTTAGGATTTGAATACATATGAAACTTTAAAAGTGACTTGAGATGTGTTACTGAGGTTAAACGTAAACTCATCATCTCACATTCAGAATTTAAAATGATTTATTTAAATTTTAAAGCATATCCAATATGAGGTGCATCTTAATGTTTCATCGGTGTTATTCGTCGTAAAAATACTGAACTTGAGTATTAGAGTTTTCTTTTCAGTGCGGTGATATAGATTGATGTTTATCAATTAAAAACGGGAGTTTATGGCAAAATTCTGACTTTAAAGTAAAAATTCTAGGGACAAATTCAGTTGATAAGTGAAAAGTCTCCTTTAGTAGTAGTAGAAAATCATTGCTTTGTTTTTCAATGAAATATTGTGCTTGTGCATCTGATATTACTCTTATTCTTTCTATTATAGTCGTCTATTTATTTTTCATTTTTTTAATACATCTTATCTTTTAGCATATCAGCGGTTTTTCTACTTGTCTACTAATTACTGTACATTCTCCTTACGTTAAATGTTGATTTGTCATGTTATCGTTCAACACACACACACACACACACACACACACACACACACACACACACACACACACACACATATATATATATATATATATATGCTTTTGTGGAGAAAAATATTGAACAAAAGTAATCCAAAGTGAAGAAAATCATGTAAAAGAAATTCGTCGTTATAAAGTTTTTGTTTCAATAAACGATCATCAGGAGTTAAAAAAGAAGTTATGAAGTATCGTAAGATTACTGAGTCGATGCTTAACGAAACACAAAACAAAAAAAAGAGGAGTTTATATGCACAAAGAACGGAGGGTTTTAACCGTCTCATCAATAAGTCAACGTTCATATTTCTATTATATCATGTGACCGTGTAAAGTAATGATGTAAAACAAATGGAACTATTAAGAGATACAGCGATCTATGAGATACGTTTTAAATTAAAATCTGCACTCTTTATAAATTACACTTTTATTTCCAATACAACAATTTGTATAAAAAGAAATTTGGTTTACCTCTGGGTTACTATCTTATTTCTGATATTGCTTGCATTTATCTTGAATTACTTGAATCTGGTCCTTTTACATATATTGTCCACAGCGATGCTAGTTACTTCAGATATATAGATGACAATTTACTTATTTATCAGTAAGATCTTAATTTAAATAGGATCACTGACAGACTAAATAATGTAGAACCTTCTATAAAGTTTACAAATAAACTTAAATCCAACAGCACTCTACCTTTTTTGTATGGCTTAGAAATTAGGAATAATGATAAATTAGAACTCAGAGTTTACTGTATACCCACCAGTAAAACTGACCACATTAATTTCTATTCCATCCATAAGACTAATCCTAAAAGATGAGTCACCATAGGTTTTTACCTTAGGGCCCTCTGTATTTGTTATGATGACTTTAATTACTTTAAAAAAAAAAAAACCTTTCTAAACATTCTTTACTCTAAACTTTTCATACGTTGTTAAATCTAAAGCTCTTAATATATATAAAAAAAATCGATCTCGAACTACCATCAACACACCCTCATAAAATTAGATTCTCCCTTAAACACATTATGTTATATAATAATTCTCCCACAAATATTATAAGCAATAACTTTTATAAACTTAGCAGTAAATATGTCACTGTCTTTTAAAACTATCTGCAATGTACTACTCTCGAGTCCTCGATGCGAAATCATTTCTGACGTCCCTGTTTATTGTATTCTGTGAAACGAATATAAGTTGAAATATACAGGCGAAACTATGAGAAATATAAAAAAAAGCGTATTTACAAACAGACGAGAAACATTAGAGTAGGAAATCTTAATAATATACTTCTTAAACACATATCTAAAACAGATCACAACGTGGATTTTCTACTTTTAATCTACAGACATATCAATTCACCCACGTTTGATTTTCTTATGCTTTAACCGTTTTCAGTTACTTACGTATGATACTTCCGTATGTTTTCAATTTTTTCCCAATTTTTTGTTTTTTCTTCCATCACTCCATTCCTTTTCTTCACTCCCTGTCTCCATTCTCTTCTCTTCATTTTTCTGTTTCTTCTCTGTTTTTGTCTTTTCTTTTCTTTCCATTCTTCTCCCTCTTCCTTCTTTCTTTCCAATCCATTTCTTCTTCTTTGATTCTTTTCTTTTCTTTTCTTTTCTTTTCTTTGCTTCCTGCTCTTAATTTCTTTCTCTTTTAAAGACATTGCATCTCTCGATGGTTCCACTTATCTTACATCATTAACTTAAACATTCACATGATATTTTTGAAATACCCACTCTGACTAATTGATTAGACGGTTAACGACTGCGTTTTTTCTCAATATATAATTTCCTCCTTTTTTTTGTTTTGTTTTGTATATCCTTAAGTAGTCAAATGTCAAATGACACTTCATAACACCGTTTCTAAGCCCTGATGATGGTTTCTTGGGGCTGAAACATTATTGCGTCGATTTCCATATAAAAATTCTTCATTTTTGATTACGTTGTTTCTCAATATTTTTCTCCACATTTCGCATTGTTTTCCTTTATTCAAATCCATATATGTATATGTAGGAATATATATTTCATTTCTATAATGTTTTTTTACACCACGAAAATTATACTTAAACAATTCTTTGTGTACTTAGCCAGCTACGATAGTAACCAATTACTAGATCTTTTAATATTTCAAGACAAAAGTAAATATGAGACATGATATATATGTACATGAGTTTGGACACTCTAAAACACGAAAGTATTGTTTAAACTAGGCTTTCTCCTGATAAAACACTTGTATGTTAATCTCACAAAATATTTTACTTTTATATTTAGTGATGTTATTTATCTCACTCCACAATTCTCCATAATTAATAGCCTCTCAATTTGCCTCAATAAGTATCTATTCAAACTCTTTAACGCATTTCTTCTTTTCTTTCTATTTTGTAAGATCATTTACATTAACAATGTACACTTGATGTTTAAAATACATACCTATATTAATATCACCATTATCTCATATCATTTGATGCTTTTTGTATATAATGATGTAATAAACTGGTTGTTGATTTGTTGGATGGTGTTTTATGGCATATAAAAACTCGTGGGTTATTTAATGCCAAAAAACATACATCACTCATGTATATATATATATATATATATATATATAAGTAGGTAAAGTTGGCGACCGTACTTGAGGCCGACCCAAAGGCTTCCTTCTCAATAGCTACTGTAATGACTTATAGGAGAGAGTGCAACTGAATTTCTTCATTTTACTCTTGATACGTACCTTATAATGCTGTGTGTTAAGCAAGGATTTATGGAGTACCGTTTTTTGAGATTTTAGTATGACTCGATGAGGGATTGAATATCAGTCTCGCTCTGCCACTGGCGAACACTCTACCAACCAGTCCAATATTTATGGGTTGTGGGTGATTTGTAAGTGAATTATTCATAATCAGCTTTACACTTTAACGATTGTTTGAGTTTATTTCACCCTGGTAAATGGTTTAAAATATTACAATTTAATTTTCTTTTATTTTTTAATTATTTTGTAATTTTCTTCCAGTATTCCAATGGGATATGAACAATCTGCAAAAAATTGTATTGTTTCAAATATCTACAACGAATAATATTTTGCAAATGCCTGCGATGTTCTTTTTGACTCTAACATGTAATTCTAGTCCAGGTAAGAGTGGACCTGAGAGTAATATCAATAAAGTAGTAACCACATTCACCGAATGTCCAGATCTGGATTCTCACCATTAATCAGAAATTTCGTTGATGGTTTTTTGTAATCCTCTTCAGAGTTACAGTCAACATATTCAACAGTACTAGGAAACAGATTAGCACAAACCGATTTTATCAACGTGACAGGAAAGCGTAATTATATCACACTGAAAATAGGAATGTTTTTATTTGAGAGAGATATTAAGGTACTAGAAAGGAAATTTAACAGAGTATATACTTAGTTCATATGGAATAACACATTAACCGAACAAATAGAATTGTATAGAAATAAGTTTAGCTTAGTTTGGTTTATTTAATGTCATTTCAACCGATCATGGATTATTTAATTTTGAAATTTTATTATATTGTAAAATTCCGATCGTAGTATTTCTTTTAGTTTCAGTTTTTTTTTTATTAGAATCATTTTTAACTTTTTTTTTTAATAATACAATTCCTACTATTTATGGTATACAGTTTCCCTATCTTATGTATATACAATTATATGTATATACAATTATATGTATATACAATTATATGGTTTAAAGTAAGTATTCGTACTTGCAAAATTGTCGACTTTGCTGTCCCGGCTGACCACAAAATAAAACTGAAAGAATGTGAAAAGAAGGATAAGTACGTCGACCTTGCTAGGGAATTGAAAAAACCATGCAACATGCAAAGGACAATTATACCAATTTTAATTGGAGAAATTGGAACAGTTACTAAAGGATTAGTAAAGGGAGTGGAGGACTTACAAGTTGGCGGACGAGTGGAGATCATCCAAACTACTACATTATTGAGATCGGGCAGAATACTGAGAAGAGTCCTGGAGACTTGCTGTCACGCAAACTCCAGTGAAAAACAATCAACCAACGCCGATGTGAAAAACTCTAGAGAAGTATGTTGAGAACTGCCAGAATACTAAGAAGAGTCCTGAAGACTTGAGGAGACTTGCTGTCACTCAGACCCCAGCGAAAAATCATCGGCTAATGCTGATGTGAAAAGCTCTAATGAGTGAATAATAATGATAATAATAATAATAATAATAATAATAATAATAATAGATTAACTAAAAATACTATGGAATCAGAAGGCAACGATGATAACAATCGTAATTGTGACATTCGGAGAAAAAAACCCGAAGCTCTGTTTAAGAGACTGGAAGATATTGAAATCAGAGTATGTGCGGAGACCACCCAGATTGCAGCATTATTCACATCGGCTAGAATACTGAGAGTAGTGCTGGAAACTTGTGAAGACATGCAGTCACTCAGACTTCAGTGAAAAATCACCAGCATATTTTGATTTGAAAAACTTGCAGGATTAATGATAAACAGTAATGAACTAGTGGTATGAATTTGTTGCAAAGTGGTTAGATTTATCTGGAATTATGATGACTAAAAGTTAAAAAGACTTAAACTTAATTGCTCTATCAAAACGGGCAGTAAACGGTTTGGTGTATATATCAGAGTGTTAATAAAAACCTGAGCCGAAAAATATAAGTAGATAAGCTGAAACAGATAGACATAAATTATTCCCATGCGAATCTACACTGATGATTACTTTGATAAACAATAAATAAATATAGAGATAAAGATTTTTAAAATCTTAAGTGACTGAATGGTAACTGTAAAAATCTATTGTAAAAAAAGTTACATCACAAATTTAAGATCAATGTAAGATCAAACCACAAAATTTCATTAGAAAAAAATGTTATGCAAATATATAAGATAAAATTTTCAAAGTGTAAGTATCCTTTTTCTTTTTTTTATTTCATTTTGTGGTCTGCCGATGAATGTTCTTGGAAGAAGACCTGGTCACATCTGTGACAGGAATTTATACAATAATCAACTCCTGGGCTTGGTATAGCCATGTTATACTAGAGAACAAGATAAAAATAAAATCTAGTTATTTTTTTTAAAAAGTCATAGAAAAATTATCTAAATTTGATTAGAATCCACTCAATTTTATGCAACAAGCCAAAGTGTGGGTTATCCACCTTGAATTATTATTTTTTTTAAACGGCGGTTTTTGAAACTTTACATAATAAACTAATGTACTCTTTGGATTGACATGTGGTAAATACATATTCTCAGGAAGCTGCTCCTACCCGAATTAAAACAAAAACATAGTGAAAATGAAAACACCACTAACCCAAGCACCACCACATCACTGTCAAGACAAGAAGAAAGAAAATGCAAAGTTAATTTTTTTAAAAAGTCATCACTGAAAAGAAGACTACAATTCCTCAGAGATGAAACCTAAAATGTAAATTAGTTATTAAAATATCCCAATGGACAACCACTGAAGTAAATGAGGTAATTTATGCTGGAGCAAAACTAGTTAGAAATAAGATTTGTATTCTCCGAAGAAACCAGAACCGAAATACAAAACCTGGATAAGAAATGTTAGAAGTAGAAAGGGATAAACTTTGACAACAAGCGAAAGGACTAGCGAAGTTAAAATAAAAAAAGACACAATGGAAAGAAAAGCAAATGAACTCAACAGAATGCAAGTCTGGCCATAAAACTCGAAAGGATAAATCAAAAGATATTGGCTAAAAAAGGAGACTCAAAGGATATTTAGACACGCTCAAGTAATACAAACAAAACAGGATGTTCCAAAACAACGAAAGAAATTTCAACACTTATAAATTTAAGTGACTTTTCTTAATTCAAATAGTCTTAACACAGATATACAGTATAAATTTTACCAACTATAATTTGAATGTTCTTAACATTTTTATTCGTCAATAATGTTTTGTCTGGACACGTTTATACGATATCAAGTATTCTTTTCTTATACAAATAATTGTCTCACAGTTGTATAGTATCAAGTATTCTTATCCAATGCTAGTTTGTTCTATTCAATTATGTGGTAAAATCACTATTCTTAATAATAATAATAATAATAATAATAATAATAATAATAATAATGATAATAATAATAATAATAATTCATTTGCACATATATGACATAAAAAATAATGTAAGTAATTTGCAAACAAATATATTTGACCCCAAAATCGGGCAGAGAACAAGGATTCTCACTCTGGGTAAGAGTGAAACTAGAATTCTTGATAATTAAGGGTTACTCTACTCTCTTTGAAGCGTTAAAACTGGAATTTGAACTCCAGAGGAAGTGTCATATCAAGGATAGTATTTTTGGTATTGGGGTTCAGACCACTGCGAAAGTGATACAGTTAGCGTATTTTAAGCTTACACATCAGGGCAAGGATATTAACAGAAGCTGACCAATGTTCCTCAGTGAACCAGGGTGATAGGTATAAATATAAAGACAAAGATGGTAGCAATGTGAGTGAGAGTAAGAGAGAGAGGGGGAGTGTGTGTGTATGTGTGTATGTGTGTGTGTGAGAGAGAGAGAGAAAGAGAGAGATGTTGAGAACATGAATGAAAGAAGGAAAGAGAAAGAGTTTGGGAGGGAAATAAAGATGTGAGAGTGGGTTATCCCGAAAAGGAAATGTCCATCATTGATGGAAGATGAATTCTAGCTGCTGTCGAACAAAATTCATTATAGTTCATCTTATTGTCTGAAGAGAAGGGTAACTCTTGTCAATTTATTGGATGGGCCCTAAGCCAATAAATCACTTTTTCAGAACTTGTCATGATGATGGTTTGATCTCTTCGTAACGTCCCTCTGATCATACTGCGATCTGTTATGAACAACCAAACTCACTCTGAAAACATTTGCGACGAGGTCGTGTAGAATATGTCGAATCATTAAAACTAATATTTTATGGTTTTTTGAACTTAGTTTGGTGTTCATTGAAAATCAAATTTCTGGTTTTGAATGGGACGGGAACATTTCTACGTTCTGTCTCTTTGAATGTCTATATATCATCAAATCTGTCCATCTAGTCATGATTTGGTTTTGAATTCAATATTTTCCCTTTTCTTGTAATCGTCTCTTCTTCCACATTTCTTAAATGTTAATCAATTTTCTTATCCTCACCACATTTTACGTTTCCATGATAAACATTTCTCTCAATCTTTTCAAACGTATCTTCTGTGTTGACTGATAACGACATTTCCCCAAACGCAGTGTGCTTGTTTTCCAGGATATTTTCCTTGAATATCAACATATTCAAGCATATGATACTATACATGAGAAAAATGTAGAAACAGAACAATTTGAAGATTGGTATCTTAAGATATTTTTTTATTTAACAGTAAATAAACTAATAGTAGTTAAGACCAAATATGTTTTCACTAATAGCTGAACATTGTGGCTTCATACAATATTTCTTAAAACCTCGATTATGTTATTCGAATTAATTGTCTCTTAAGAAAAGTAATCTGATATGAGCCAGTATTGAGGTGAAATATTGAAGTTTATTGGGAAAAAAGCATTGCCTCTATTCGATATTTTATTATGAACCTAATTCTTTCAAGCAAGGATTTTACTAATTTGAGCAATATTCTTTTCTAAATCGGTTCCAACTTTTACGAATTGAAGTTAATTGATCTTCGGTGGATGGAATCTTCTTATGGACCTATGTTCAAAGATTTTTCTAGCTATGATATTCAGCTAGCCAAATAAAAGTAATGTTTTTTTTTAAATATTTTCTCTTTTACTTTATCAAATAAACAACAACAACAACAAAAAATAAACAATGGAAACGTTCTCTAAATATGCTAATTCCATAATTTTTTAACGGAATTTTTGTCAAATCTTGATTAGGTGACGGGTGATTTCGGTCATATACTCGCTTAACGGTCAAAATATTTTAATCAACAATATTTTCCTGTGTGTTGAGCTCTGATAATTTCCTTGCTCTTTTTTTGTTTTATTTTGCTTTCAGGTTTTAGCGGAGGTAGAATGTAAAAGTTAAGGATAGCATACTTTGTGCTGTGAGAAATGATGTTATGATGAATAACAACATTAGGCATTTATTTGATAGGTGTCATTCACTGTCTCTTTGGTTAGCCTGCAATCGTCTTACATCCATCAAAGAGGTTATATCATTCGCTCTTTCGGATCTTCGACCAACCGATTCTTTTCGAGTGCTACATAGTTCTCGGCTATTGTATTTATTAAGTTTTTTTTTTCTTTCTTTAAGTAAAAATTAATTAAAAAAAAAAGGTGGGGGAAAGGAAGGAATACATACCGGAATGAACAAATAACCGAATAACGACCCCATTGTGGCAAAGAAGCAGAGTAAAGTGGCCTCCCGATTTTTAAAGGAAAGATTTAGAAGTCATCAGTAGAGCTTAGCTCTGATTGGCTGTTGCAAAATTATATATAGAGCCTTTTCTGTGGTCATTTTTTTTCTCCTTGTGTGGATGCGCAGGTTGGCTGCCGGGATGGGAGTTGGAGTTAGATCGATGCCAACTGGGTCATTTGGGTGAGGGGGTCTGATGTTGAAAGACCCGAAACCCCCCATGATCCCAAAGGAAACATCACTGACGACCCATCCCGAAGCATCAACTAAGATGTATGGTATAAAAAAAAGCTACCAAACGATGGCCGATTATCATTCGGTCGTACAATTTGTGTTCGATGATGTTGATGATTGTTCATCTTCATGCTCTTCGACGAAAAGCCATATTGTAAATTAAGCGAACATTTCTTGCCAAAAGAGAAAATACAGTAATTTACCTTCGTGCACATCAGGTCGAGTCATACCAAAGACTTTAAAAATGGAACTTGATACCACCTTGCTTAACACTCAGCATTATAAGGTACGGTTCAAGGGTAAAGTGGAGCAATCCTGGGAATGGAGTAGCGCCCTCCCCTACACCTTGGTGTAGTAGCTATCGAAAAGGGAGCCTTCGGGTCACCCTCGACTATGGTCGCTAACTTTACTTACTTTACATCTTACCTTATTGTATTTTTTAATCATTTTTTAAATCAAATTTTTAAAATCAATTTTTTATATCCAATTTTTTTTAATCAATTTTTTTTAATATCAAATTGCTATCTTCGCACGGGTGTGCAGTTCACTTACACAAACTCTCTGCATTATCTTTCCACCCACTTAACGATAAAGCTTAATTAAATTACCTTCTATATGTGTCAATAATAGATATCATCAAGTATATTTCATATCTATATTTATACCCTTCCTAAATATTTCATATACAAAAAATTCCATTTTCAACACAATTGGTTTGAAACTGCGATCAAATTTTGCGTAGGAATTCCGACTTTGAGTACTGAGACTCTTCATAAATATAAACAGCTTTATTTACGTAGATACATCTGTTAACAGATGACTTTGAATACAATCTGCCGTTTCATTAAACTATGTTTAAAAAATGGCTACCGTTCAGATAGCACCAAAATATCTAAAAAAAAAATACTGAATGAAATAAAAATAAGGACGGGACCAACATGATTTTATTGACCAAAAATGCCATTAAAAATCTCCGAATGAATCATATCAAGTTCTTTATCTGCAGTTAATATTTCGTTATTGTCATCAGATTGAAATTTCAAATTATTCATATCGCTGCTGCCTAGATATTTCATGGAAAAACCCATTGATCGCAAATAACTGTTTATTATTTTCAAAAACTCTCTAAATCTTTTCACCATTATTTCCGGCCATTTATATCAAATTGCTTCTTTAACTCATTCAATGGATTATTCCTAGGTTATATTCCTTTTGAAAATAACTAATTCTTTTCAGAACATTAATTCACATAAAAAGAAATAACTTAGAAGTTATGAAAGAAGCCTGAAAAGACTTAGAATGATACAAAATCGCAGTCACAAGTCATCAAGTACGGCTGGAAAGATTGAAAATAAAAGAAAAGTTAACATACGTCCTATGTAATGAATACGTTAGCAATCCTTTTTTTAAATTTTATATATATACAATTAATAAACCAAAATAATATTATATCAAGAATGTATAAGACAGTAGTTAGCTTTCTGATTGTTATTCGTGTACAAAATTTACACATCTGGAAGAGGGGGATTATTCATCTACATATGCCATTTTGGGATTTTTTTTAATAACAAGCAAGAACTCATCGGAGGGGAAAGTTCAACCATAGTATAATTTATTTTGAGCTCATAGATTTTATAAAACGTTCTGAATCATATGAAAAGGCACTGAAACTCACGGTCACATGAAAAGACACTGAAACTCACTGAATACCGTATACGACAAATAAGAAACTAATTAGTTTTAAAGGGGTGTTTGTGTTTAGTACAGCATCTCTTAATGATCAGAAGTTAAAATATTAGTTTGAATATTATTCTTAAATTAAGATGGGATCATTTCATCCACGACTATTTGAAAAGTATTAAATCAACGCCTGGTTGATTGATTGATTGATTGATTGATTTTAATGGCATGATAACCCGTTTATTGTACGTTCGTATTTACAATTTTCGTGTAGTTGTTCCTGAAGGTCTCTTTAGATTCTTTGTTAAAGGGCATATTAACCCTCATGGGTTATTGAAAGCTACAGCCTTCATCGTAGGACACTTATACTACATAACTAGGACAAGATTAGTTTGCTTTCGTTGGGTTTAATGGCTTATCAAGCATTGCAGGTTATTCACTGTTAATCCTCTTCATACATATTTAATAAATATATTATACATGAACACATTTTGCTAATAAGATTTTTAAATGAGTCTGATCTTTTTTTTTGCACACAGTTAAATGGTTTCCAGTATTGATATTTAACACTTATAATTCTATCCGTATTTCTGATTTGTTGGCACACAGTGAAGTGTTTACAAATATTACTATTCAACATTAATTACAATATTTAATGTTACTAATTCATTTTAACAGGATAAAATAGTTCTAAATATTGTCATGGATCACTAAAAATTCAATTAAACATTAGGCATTTGTTTACACACAGTAAATGAAAAAAAAAAAACTTTTTCAATCAATTAAATTTAGCTGAAATTATTAGTTTGCACTCGGTTTAAATGCCAGAAATTTCTATTTGACCGTAAAATTCTATAAGACCTTATCAGGTGCTACCATTACGAGTCAGATGGGACCTGGGAGCGATGGCAATGGAGGGGTTCACCGAATTCTAAATCTCAAATATTACTAGAGCCTCATCATCTGATGGTTTAGTGGTCATATCTAGGATAGTCGTTGGTTGGGGTTTTAGCCGTCTGCATAGAAGCAGTCGGTGTATTCTACAGCCCCAGCCGACTGGGCTGTAAGAGTCGATAAGATAGCTCATATCTTTCCCATGGATATTGTTATGATGACCTATCTACACGATAATAAAGTCTTTCTCCTTCATAAATACGAACCCTATTTACTCTCGGACAGACTTCCCCCCAGCAGTTGAACCTGACAGTTTCGGACAAACACTTCTACCTGCTGTACGAATAATTATATATATATATATATATATATATATATATATATATATATATATATATAATGTTCTGTTTATAAAATACACTTGCTCCACCAACTTTCTCTTCTTCCTTGTCTCCTTTCTGGCCCCTAACTGGCCACAATAAATATTTGTCTGAAAGTGAACGTAAAAAATATGACTGGAGTTCAAATTTGCTTGCTACTAAGTTACAGTCCTGCATATTAGACACTATATCACGGGGATACCACCTGGTTGTTTCTTAAGAGTTGCTTTTTTTCCGAGCTCTCTTTATGAATCCCGATCTTAACATCCCTATTTAACGAATATATAAAACCATGATGAGAATATCCACTCAGCGGCTAAATGGATTTTGAGCTATGACAATGAAAAAGTTTTCCACAGTAATCAGATAGCCAGAACTTGAGCCTCACGATTAGATGCATTTTAAAGTAATACTGATGTATCTCCATTTGTTTGTTTTTTACTCCTTTGCTGGGAAAAAAGGTTTGTATATTCGAAACCCCGTCGACAGGAAGAAAATGTCCGAAGAAATACAAAATATTGTTTTAAGTGTTTGCCAATTACCCGGAAGACCAGGGTTCAATCATAATGGTACTTCATACCTCCTTGCTTAACACTCAGCATTATAAGGTGTGCATCAAGAGTAAAGTGGAGCAATCCATGGAAAGGAGTAGTGCCCTTCCTTAAACCTCCGTGTAATAGCTATTGAAAAAGGAGCCTTCTGATCGCCCTCGACTACTGTCTTCAACTTAGTATGGTACAAATTCTGTATTACAAAACAAATATTTCAAACTTGAATGATAAAAAAAATTTCAGCTGTATTTTTATATTAGTAATCATTTTTTAAATGTCTGTAATCACATGAATTCATAAAATGTATATATTTTATGAATTCTTATATATCATATATTCATATGTATACATATATCTCTTATTTGTATACATATGCAGATAAATTTTTTAGTCATATGTAGATTATATATTGAGGCGCCCGTGTTGTAATGGCTATCATCGCTGGTAATGGACATGGTGAACCGAGTTCAAATCCAGGACGAAGCAGTTTGCATTTCCAATAGCGCTAAAACCTTTGAGAAAGACATGCATCCAATTTTCTCCCTCTATCTATGAGTGAATAGTATGGCAGACTGGGTTCTTTAACCTTGGTATACCAACCGGTTTAGCAAAAACAAATATCTGAATACAAGCCTCTTAAACTCCGCTTAAAAAAATGACTTTGGGTCGCATCCTGCTCGTGCCGAGGGGTTAGGTAAATACATATGCGTAGATAATATTTTTTCATATTTGCATTCTATATAAGTAATTGCTTGTTTCATGTTACTTTTGTTGGCATTTTAATTTCTGTTTAATTAAAGATTTATTTACATTGTTTTTCGTGTTTCGCATTGTTTAGCTTTGTTCACGTTGACCTATACACTTTCATGAATGATATGGATTGACTTGACGACTATGTGTTTGACACAAAACGTTATTATTATGCTTAAATGATTGTTTTATTAAAAGTACTATTTCGATAAGATCATTTAAAGAAAAACAAATGAAAAAAATCGCTTATACCTGAACAGCTAAATTAGCAAACCCAAAAATCAGAGGTTCATTGTGCGAAAAACAATCCTTTTGTTTTTTATGAATAGGGTGCAAACAAAGTCAAATTCTAATACAGCTAGTTTTTCTCCTCCAAGATTAGTGTACCATAACAGTACTAAAGCGACATTAGAGCCCCATGTGACAGCCGTGGTAACAAAGTTGACGAACGCGAGAATATTTTAAACGTATACCTAATAATTTTTTATTGGGTGTCCTCGTGGTGTATGGGTGTCCTCGTGGTGTAATGGTTAAAGCGATGAACTGCGGAATCGTAGTACGCGAGTTCGTACTCCAGTCGCGCTATTATGTTCACTTTCGGGCAAATACCCTTGGGAAAGGTATGAACCCCCTTATTCTCCCTCCAGCTATGGGTAAATAGTAGGACGGACTAGGTTCTTCAGCCTTGTTGAGGCAACTAGTCTAGGAGAAGGAAAACTCTGAATTCAAACCTGTTAAACTCCGCTTAAAAATTGACCTTGTGTCATATCCTGCCCGAGCGGAGGGGTTGGTAAATAGTACCTAATAATTTTTTACTACTAGGTAGAAAGAAGTTGCCCGGAGAAGTAATGCGAATATGGAAATATGAGACAACTGTCAACGAGACAAAAATAAGCAACATATCCTAATGAGAAAAATATGCGCTTTTTCCTGGTCCTAACATGCACCTCCACTGCATTTAACACCCACTTTGAGGTGCGTCAGAATTTGGAGCTCGTAAACTTTCTTATCCTAACATCTTCGTAGCTCATTTCCTACTGACGTATTCACCTTCGAGCATCCTGTTGTCAACTCTCGAAAGTGCAGAAGTTGTCTCCTCACTTCCGCTCATTTCAGATCTTTAGTTTTCCTTAGTGATTTTTATCACCATGAGTGCCTCAGAGTTTTTATTCGATGACTACTGTCTGATCTATTTATGTATTTATTTATTTACCAATTCATTTATTTAATTATACAATTTCCAATGAGATGTTCAATTACCTTACACTAGTTGCCTTATGAGAGCTAAATAACACAGGTTTCCATATTGTTTACATATAGCTGGGTAGGACAGATGAATAAAACCAGTACCTCAATGTTAGTAGCGAGAAGGTAAATACAAACAGCTTCCTAAAGGATCTTAACGAGGGTCACTGATTCCCTTTCATATGACTTTAACCGTTACACTAAATACTCCTCATTTAAGAGTAAAAGTATCCTGAATTTACATATTTCCTTGTTCGAGATTGGTATAGCTACTTAAAAAGCAAACACCTTTGTCTATTTTCAACGACGATAACCGTAAACCCATGAGTGGTTATTTTTTGGCTTTTGTTGATTTTTTTTAATACGTCAACGGCAAGATTATGAATTTTCCCATGCAGGAATGGATCGAATGTCACATTTTTTTCATAAGAAGAAACAAAACAAATAATAAAACAAAATAAAAAAAAACGACATCAACAATAAATCCATGCCCTCCACCACACTGCCAAAAAAGTTTTCACTTCCGAAAAATGAACGAAATATTAAGGAATATACACATACATATACATATACCTATATATATACATATACTCATACATTTATATATATATATATACATATATATATACACATCTACATTTACACACACACACACACACACACACACGTATATATATATATATATATATACAAATATATAGATATACATATATATATATATATATATATGCATATAAATACATTAACAACACACACACACACACACACACACACACACACATATATATATATATATCTATATATATATTTAGAGAATTTCGTGATATAGATATATGATTGTTAGTACTCAAAATTCCATATGAATATTTGTGATATCGCATATTGGCGAAGTTTACAATAGACCTATTGTATATCCAACAGAAGGATAAAATTTTCTCAAGTTGATGAGTGACATGAGGATTGGGCTAATATGCATTAATAGAGAAGCTTCTGTTTGGATTCAGTGTAACTGAAGATCCTACCTAAATTGCAATATTCCGAGGTACACTCTGACCCAGAGTGGCAGTACATGTATATATTTTTGTATTGGTAAGACAACAAATACAAAATACAAATACAAAAACTAAACAAAAAATAAACACAGCAACAGCAACACAAAAAATTTAAATCTGAACCTACAATAAACTAAATTCACTTCCCACTTTGCCTGAACAAACTTTAAAAAGGTTGACATATCATCAGATATATCAATCTATTTTTTTTTCAGGCACATGTTGAAAGCTAATTTTCGTAATTTGGCGGCAAACGCAAAATGCAAAAGGCAATTCAGATTAATAAAGTTTGACTTGAATTCCAGAACGATACATAAAAATGTTAAGTTATCAAAATCGGTCTATTAACGTTCCCTTTTTAAAGGAAATTTCCTCTGGGAGCAGTTTTCCTACTTTTGGAAGTTTCATGTCAACGACTTTTCATTCTTCGTAAAATCTAATCATTGTAAAACTTTTGTCATACAGACTGAGGTAGCATTGGTTTATTGTCTGTGTGGACAACATCATTTTATTCATTCGACTAAAAAACCAACCCTAATCCCTGGACAAGCCAGCCAATAAGGTGGCAATAAACGAATAAGTATTTGTTCACATAATAGCTTCATCGACCCGGGCTTTTATAGATGGCGTCATCGACTTGGCTTGAGGTTCCGCACTAAGGAAATTGGATTTCCTCTCTAGGATCTGAAACCGATTTTGTTGGTTCCATGCCTCTATGTCTTGATCTTCGGATTTCTGTTCCAGAAAAAAGAGTTAACAGGTTCTGTCAGAGAATTTTATTAAATAGCAAGCCAGAGTGCGCAACACCTTAAGCTCTCCTGCCAGAAAAGTTAATAATCAAGACAAAAGTAACGTTGTTTTAAAAATGAATGTCAATGTAGAAGAATATTAAAAGAAAATATATTTATTCAACTTCACTAAGAATGGATTGCAATATGCTTTTATGTCACTGATTTTGTGCCAGTGTTTTGATTAATTGGTCTTTCTATCCAGTTATATAACGAATTCCGTGGTTTGTTTAATACTAACACAATCCTTGTAGAAGAAGTGTATTGGCACTATATAAACCCTAGCTGGTAAAACAAGGGAATCTTCAACTTTCCTAACTGTATTAGTCTGAAAGCGAATGTAAGAGCACGTTTAGAGATCGAACTCGTTTTCTACGATGTAGCAGTTCCGCAATCTAACCACTGTAATACCAGGATTCCCTTACGTATTTTTGCTTATTCTTAGAATATTTTGATTGATTATTTAGTGTTACCTTTCAGTCATTGTAAATAATTTCGTCGACCTATGATCAAATTCTTGACGAATTCGTTTATGTTTTATCTTATGCTAATGACGTTCTAAGTCATGAATAAATAGTTATGAACTGTGTTTTTTTTTTTGTCTTTTTTTTTTGGCAAAGCACAGGATTCTTCTAAAAGAAACACAATTCCTAATTCCAACCAGCTGACCTCCACTTAAAAAGATGATTTAGTGTCGCATAATGTGTCTTGACAAATATATATTCTCTGCATTTTTGACGCTCACCAGATTGAGAAAAATGCATTGTTTTGAAACAGAAAAAAACAAATAGTTGCAATTAAAATCAAATTTTGTTGTGAGTTGTGATTACACTTAAAAACTTATAATTTTTTCAGACATTTTTTATACAGGGAAACTGATTCATGGTCTTAGCAATCTTGATAAGGAATAATTCTTTATAGGGTTTCATTCAGACTACTTACTTGCCTTGTCTGTTCAACTCGCTGTACAATGAACAGTTCGATTTTTTTTCATTAGTATCCCAAGTAAAGTGTCATATTTTATTCTGTTTAAAGTCTTTACTAGGGACAAAAAAGTTTGTTGAAAATCTGTTACAGGTGGAATAAATTAAAATATATTCTGTAGGTGACCAGTATTAAGGCGTATTTTCGTTCATCTAAATTTGTTTTCGAAAGTAATATTGGCATAATGGTTAGAATTTTCGACAATGGCACGAGAGATCAGGGTTCAGTCCCAGGTCAAGTCAGACCAAAGAGATGTGAAATGGTACTTGATATCTCTTTTGCTTAAAACTCAGTCTCATAACGTAAGGAGTAAGTGTAAGTGGAATAATTCAGGAAAATGAAAAGTGCCTTCCCCTACACTTCGGTGTTGTAGCTATTGAAAAGTAACTTTCAGGTCGCCTTCGACTTCGGTCAGCTAACTAAGTAACTTATATATATATATATATATATATATATATATATATATATATATATATATATATATACTAGGTATTCGAATGTATACATTTAGTCTTATCGATAATTGTAGATTTTGCAACTTCACAATTATACTCATCTTTAACTATCCAGCCTTAAAAATGGTTGCAACGAACATAATTTTATGAGAAATTGCCATCGTTTGTCGACACCACTTTTTGTGGACACTGAGGAGATCTTGGTGGTATGTCAGTAAAGGTCGACAATTTCTGCTTATAAACTATGATTATTTAATCTAACTTATTAGAATCAGGAAAAGAAAAAAAATAGTACCACATTAAATCCTTGGGATGTCGAATATACATATATTTTTTTCACCCATTGATATTCATCGACGCTTGTAAGGATCATATTGTGGGAGATGAGCCCAGTTAGTAGGTGGCTAAATTATTTCTGCAATTGCGAGCGTGATGTGATTGAAAAGCCACATTTCAGGCGGTCACTCTGTACAGTTGTCAACCCATGAAATGCAAAGAGCATCGATCGGTTCATCTGTACGAATCGTTGGATTACGACCTGGGAACTAAATGTCAGATTCAATCGAGAAATCTTTATGTCAGGTGGGTCTCACTGACGCTCACACAACAAGAGAAGGACCACCGAATGCGAGTCTGTCAAAAACTGCTGAACCACCACCATGTAAAAAGTTACTGTTTCATAGACAGCGTTATTAGAGGAGACGTACCGAAAAGCTGGCTGCTATTCAACGCTTGCCAGAATGAATACCTAATTATGGTAGCCATATGCTTGATTTATCTTTGTACTTTACATAGAAACAAATCAAAAATATTAGTGAAAACCAAAAAAAGAAAAAGAAAAGGGAAATGAGGAATGCTGGGCTTTGATGATACATTTAAAGCTGACCCTCATATTATATTGAAGGTAAATGGATTTATTGAATGGATCATTAGGACTTCTAGTTCATGGGAAGCAAATGTTGTTTTGAAAATATATTAATGTATGAAAAATACTTAATATAGAATATAGTAATAAGGCCTAAACTTCAATGTTGAGACATTGTAATTGTAATATACTGGCATTGGAGGGCATGCATAAGTAATTAAGTAAGTAAAGTTGGTGACCTTATTCGAGGGTGACCCGAAGGCTCACTTTTCAATAGCTACTACACCAGCGTGTAGGGAAGGGTGCTACTCCTTTCCCTCGATTGCTCCACTGAACTCTTGATGCTTACCTTATAATACTGAGTGTTAAGCAAGGAGGTATCAAGCACCATTTTTTTCGTATTTGGTATGACTCGACCTAGGATAGAACCCCGGTCTTCCAGACTATTGGCGAACACTGTGCTCATTAGGCCAATGGCCCGGTTGGGCACGTGTAGAAGACTGAAAAATAATTAGAATCTATTTAGGTTATAGGTCAATTGAGAGATTAAAGAAATTAGAAAAAATGACATTCCAGAAAATAAGATTAAGAGGTTGTCTATATCAAAATTTCAAAATGTAGGAATTTTTTATTATGGCAGATATTTTTTCAATATTTCTTTTCAAATTGGAATTTTACTATCAAGAAAAATTTAAAAAAAATAACTTTTAAAACTAATTGCATTTTTGCTATTAGAATTATATAATTTTGGAACCAGATCCAAAAGTGTAATAATATAGAAATATGGAAGATTGAATTATAAAATCTCAGAACAAATTAATTAAAATATAATTTAAAAGGGATTTTGGTAAAAAGCGGATAAACTACATAACTGATTTTCATCTGTATATACATCCTGTATTAATAATATATATTCTCATTACAAAGTTTTTTTTTCTATTCTTAACAGGTTGAAGAGAGCAAAATATACAGATGCCCACGATTGTGAGAAAGGATGCCGCAAAGCATCCTGAGGTACAGCATAGCTACTTTACATAGATCAAACCATTCTAAACGAGAGAAAGACAAGACGGAAAAAGCTAGCTATGACCTGGATTGATTACAAAAAGGAATATGATATGGTTCCTAAAACCTGGATAATAAACTGCCACAAATGTACAAAATATTCTAGTATACTCAAAATACATATGTAAATATAAGCGGAAACATAGTCAACAAAAATGACGAACTTCAATGAACGAACGAACACATTTCTTTATAAAAAATATATCTCTCACACTTTATTCTCGAAAGGGTTGATGTTGGTTGTATGTGAGAGATTAGCTGGAGACGGAGACAGACTGCTATATTAAGCCCAAGTTCTTCTGATCATAGCAGCACTTGTTCCTCCTGTTGGCTGGGTTTCTTAAACGTGGGTCACTGAGGGCACAAAGCCCTCTCTCTTCCGTTGATTCTCACTTCGGCATCTTGTCTCCAACTGACACCAGCTGTCTGTGCCCTAGTTATATAATTGTCTCATGCCCACTTGCTTCCGCAGTTCTTCCGCTTATTTACACAGGTGCATCTCTTGATTGACGGCTTGGTTGAGGGTCAATATGTTACCATATCACATGAAGTCATAAACTTTGTCGAGAAAACCATGACAACCTGGAGAGCCGAATTGACAACAGGAGGAAGAGGCTTAGCTGAAACAAAGATCCAAAGAGGTATTTTTCAAGGAGATGCACTATCACCGTTACTATTCATAATTGCCATGATGACACTTAACCTCAAAATCAGAAAATGCACAGCTGGATACAAAGTTAGTAGATCGCGTGAAAAGATTAATCATCTAATGTACATGGATGATAACAAACTATTTGCAAAAAATGAAAAATAATTGGACAATCGAATACACACTGTTAGAATATATAGTCAGGACATTGGAATGGAATTTGGCATGGAAAAAATGTGTCATGCTTGTAATGAAAAGTGGCAAACAACATCTGACAAACGGATTGAAACTACCAAACCAAGACGAGATTAGAACGCTCGGAGAAAGAGAAACCTACAAATACTTGGTCATTTTGGAGGTTGACACTATCAAACAAGTGGAAAAGAAAGGAAAGATTCAAAAAGAATATCTCGGGAGAACCAGAAAGCTACACGAGACAAAACTAACTGAAACCTTATCAAAGGAATGAATACCTGGGCTTTATCCCTCGTTAGATATTCGGGACTCTTTTTGAAGTGGACCTGAAAAGATCTTAAACAAATGGACCAAAGAATAAGAAAACTAATTGACAGATTATAAGTATTAAGAAAAGACGGAGGAAGAGGATTTGCCGGAATTGAAGACAGCGTAGCCGCATCGATAAAACAACTCGAAGACCACATAGAAAAATACGAAAGACTGATTACAGACATCAGAAATGATACAGCAAATACGATGAACAACAGAATGATGATACCAAAGAAACAAAAGAGTGAAGAAAAACACCTCTATGGGCGTTTTAAACGACTAATGAATAACATATCACATGAGAAAAACTAGACGTGGCTAATAAAAGGGAACTTTAAGAGAGAAACAGAATATCTCCTAATAGCAGCACAAAACAGCACCATAAGAACCAATCATATCAATGCAAGAATAGATAAAACGCAGAAAAATAGCCAATAAAAGCTATGTAGTTATAGAGACGAAAAATTTGATCATGTAATAAGCAAATGAAGCAAATTAACACAAAAGGAGTATAAGACTAGACACGACTGCATAGGCAAGGTTATCAACTGGGAGATGTGCTAGAAATATAAATTTGACCCTAAGAACAAATGTTATATGCAGAACCCAGCATCTGTCCTAGAAAATGACACATATAAACTCCTATGGAACTTTGACATACGGACAGATCACCTAATCTGAAGATCAGACCTTTTAATAATCAACCAGAAAAGGATAATTTTCAAAATTGTCGACTTTGCTGTCCCGGCTGACCGCAGAATAAAACTGAAGGAAAGTGAAAAGAAAGATAAGTACCTCGACCTTGCCAGGGAATTAAAAAAAACAACAATGGAACGTGAACGTGATAATTATACCAATTGTCTTTGGCGCTTTCGTTACAGTAACTAAACTTGAGGACTTGGAAGTTGGAGGACCAGTGGATACCATCGAAACTTCAGCATTACTGAGAACGGCCAGAATACTGAGAAGAGTCTAGAAGACTTGAAGGGACTTGCTGACACTCAAAGTCCAGTGAAATACCATCACTGACATGAAAAACTCTAATGAGTAAATAATAATAACAATAAAAATACTATTAATAATAAAGGAATTCCACTGTTAAACATTTAAAGCTAACTTGTCCTAAACCTGAGAATAGATGATAGATATTAGCCTGATCAAAAATAAAATGAATTACTCTCCTTGCTCATTTGAAAATTGCATGAGTCGTTATAATCGAAAACATGATAAATCTAAGCCTTACTATCACTATGCTTTTTTTCCAAAATTTCTGTGCCCTTATTGTCAATGTATTAACATGAGGAAATTTGATGGTAGACTGCTGTAATCTTCATTTGAATTTAGAATTATACGGACATTTTTTAAATGTCAATCGGTTTTTTTTTCTGGAAGATATATTCGAAGCAAAATAGCAGTACAAATGATTAATATCAAGTCAAAAGGAGAAATAATCAAGGTTTCACCAAGTTAAAACTTAATCATCTTATAGATGTAAGCATTCTCTTTATCTATTGACTGATTTTGTGGTCGGTTGAACTGTCTTCTTCCTCTGAAGAAAGCCATACCTCATCTGTGAGTGGAGCACAGATAATAATTGACTCCTGGTACTAGTATAACACAATACTACAAATGAAAAATGTCTCATCCAAATCAATATCAATGTGGGACTGATTACATATCTGAGTGTCATTTTCGGTAGGTGCTCCCGTGATAGCAACCATTGAGGACTGGTGGTATCCTACAAATACTGTATGTTCTTATTTCAGATATGTGAATGATGAAAACAAGAGCTCATCCGAGTGATACCAACTGAAATATGGTCAAGAGAAGACAACAGAAATATACTTTACAGTTGTTTGAGAACAATCCTGCACAAAGAGCGAATAGAAAAAATGATATAAATTTGGGTAGAATCTGCAAAATTTAATGCAACCAGTAACACTTGCTGATCTAGCAAGAATTATATTGCAGAAAAATTGATTTTCTGACATTGAGTTACGGGAAATATGAGGACATTTATGTTGTGACGAATAAAAACAAAAGTCTTCCTCCCGAACTGAAACGCAAAATTCTGAAAAGCAAGAGCCATTTACCCGAATTGAAACACAAAACACTCCAAACCAAACAAATACATCTACAAACTCTATAAAACCAATATTATTGCAGGGAGAGACAATAAATTCCAAGTTAATAAAGGACATTAGGACAGAAAAAGACTAAATTAATATCTACAAAGCACCAAGGTTGGAAAAAACTCAAGTTAGAAACCCGAAAAGTGGAAAAATTATAACTAGATATCCCAATAGGCAAAATCACTGAACAAAATAAAATAATATATAAAGGAGAAAAACTAGTCTGTGAGATAATGCCCTTTAATTAATGAAATATTTTCAAATTTCCATATCAGCCTCTAAGAACAATGAAGAGATGTAGTCTACGAGATAGCTTCTTTTGCGCTCTGCAATTGCATAAACGTCTATAAAAATACGATAATTTTCGCCAGATTTAAGCGATTTCTAATATCTCATGGCAAGGCATTTATTTCGTAGATTTGGTTTAGTTTCTTTGTTTAATAGCATATTAAGCTTCATGATTTATTTTATGCTAAAGCCATTTTTGTTAAGTAAGAAGTGGTACTATTTCACCTAATGCTGGGAAGATAAGGGGATTCAAGCTTTCCCTAAGGGTATTAGTCCAAAACAATGTACTAGATTAATAGGATTTTGAAATCACTTGCTACTCTATCACAATCTACCACGCCACAGTACTCCCTTGTTCAATATTTCGTAGGAGTGAAGTAAGATATGGTCTATAAGTACATTCATCCCAGTTTTCTTAATGTAACAACTAATGTTTCTTTTAACGAAAAAAAAACGATGAATTTATAATTTCTAGTTGAACAGAATAAAAATGAATAGTTTTACGTACTTATTGTTGCCACAATTCATAGTATTTAAGGTCTATAAGTAATAATAATACTGAATAAATATATGTATAGAATGTAATTTAATTTTTTGATCTTTACAAAATTTATATCCTCATATTTTAACGGTAATAAACATTAGTAATAGATATAAGCCGATTATATCCGTTTTTAGTGAATGAAATGTTTCGAAAAAAAATGAATTCTTTGGTTTAAACCAAAATTAAACTGCTCATAAAAAACTGAGTGGTATGCTAACATATTTTCTATAATATAAAGTTTAGGTTCCAAAAGTTACACATACACTCATGCACACACACACACACTCACGCACACACACACACACACACACACACACACACACACACACACACACACACATATATATATATATATATATATACAGAGAGAGAGAGAGAGAGAGAGAGAGAGAATTAATGAATTAAGATATCACTATAGCGCGTTTAATGATTGAGAAAACCTCATGAAATTGGCAGTAACTCAGATTTATCCTTTGTATCGCAAATCTTTTAAAATTAATTCTTATCAATGTTGTTGACGGGATTTTCACACATACACACACACACACACACACACACGCGCGGGCGCGCGCCCGTGCACGCGCACATACACAAACACATACACGCATATGAATATATATAACATTTCCTGGCGTGTTTTATAATGTAAATAAACTAAGATAGATAGATAGATTCACTGAGAGAGAGAGAAACTGAGACAAATACAGTGAAAGGAAAAAGCAGTTACATACGTACACAAACATATATATATATATATATATATATATATATATATATATATATATATATACGTGTGTGTGTGTGTGTGTGTGTGTGTGTGTGTGTGTGTGTCTATTTTTTTTTTTTTGATGATCAAAAGATAGGAAAAATAAATATTTTCAAAATGAATAGGTCGATAGATTTTCTTCTAAAATGCTAAGGTTAATCTGGCATAAGTTGATGTCATTGTAGTGCCCATATCCGTTCTTAGGGTCCGCGTGTAATTACCTTATTGAATTGGAAGACGTTATTACTAAGGATTAGTTCTATACCATCTATACTAATTTTTTGTTGAATCTTGGGTGTAATGTCTCTGGTTAATTATCTATTTAAAATAAGATGGCTTGTTTTCTTAATTCATGGGGGATATTACCGTATAGGTTTGTGACGTCAAATGTGACTATGAGTCTATCAGGATCAATTTCTTGTCATATTGATGTTATATCTAATTTAGCTTTTTATCTTGTTTTGAAAATGTTGTAGTAAAATCACTAATAGTTTGCAGACTCTCTTTGTCAAGTACGACGCGCCTGCTATTATGAGTCTAAATTTGAGCTCATTGGGGTTTTGATTTTCTATATGTTCATATTTTTGTGTTTCTGCAGCTCCTTTATTTCCTCAGATTTGTGGATTTTTGGTAGTCCGTAGAAATTGCTAGTTTTGGGGATGGAATCTTTTAAGAAGCCTTTTTCTTTTTTAATTAGTTTTTTTTTGTGTGTATTTTGTGATTTTTTATATTATTGTCTATGTTTATATCAATTAATTTATTGTTAGTTTTCTCTGTTCGTATTACTTGGATTTTTGTTTTGTAACATATTTTATCAACTTTACTATGGCGCTTCCCTTGTTTGTTTTTTATTGTATTGTTTTTATTTTGTATTTTTAAGGCTTTTCTTTTGTTCTTATGAGAGGTTGTTTTGAGGATGTTTTTTTTCTTTTATGTTAATATTCCCTAATTTTTCGAAGAATGTTTTTTGTCATTATCGTTGTTTTTGTCTTATTTTTCCTGGGGGAATCATCTGTATCTGTTTTATTTCTAATATTTATATTAGCCTAAATTTTCTTTCAAATGCTTTGAGGTATTTTTTTTTTAGTTCTCCAATGTTCTTTTTTTTCTTTTTCGTTTTTTTTTGGGGGGGAGTGGGACAAAATTTGAGACCTAATTTACGTAAATTTTTGGTCTTTATTCAATTAAATATTGACAAATTTATAATTTTTGGTTTAACGTTAGTTTTTATATTGTTTATTTTTTCTCCGGTTTTTGTTGTTTAAAAAGTGTTTCTGCTTGTATTCTCGAAAGAACATGTTTTCTTATCTATATTGTTAAAAATCTTTTTCAGTTGTATTGTCTAAAAAAAGATTCCTTGTGTTGTTGTTTATACAGTTGTATCTATCGTATAAAAATGGGGTTTTATCTTGTTTTTTCAAAAGTATTGTTTTTCGTAGTGGATGTTACTTAATTTCCTTTGTATTTGTGGGCATGAGTAGCGGTTTGGTAAACTTTCTTGAGTGTTTTAATCTATTAGGGAATCTTTTTCTTTTCCTTTTATTTATTTTTCTTTTATGTTTTGTATTTCTCTTCTTATTTTATTTTATTTTTCTTTTATTGAAGAAAGAAACCAAATCAATCTTACTCTATATGTGGCGAGTTTGATAACTAGCTGATTGGTGGGCTTCGTAGGGCTTTATGGCATATCAATCCTTGTAGGTTATTTAATGCCAAATTTTATTTATGAATATAGATAAATATGATTTGTAAAGATTTTCTTGGTAGCATTTTTAAATGAGCTTGAGCTTTTTTTTTTTGCACACAGTTAAATGGTTTCATGTAGTGCAGTAACAGTTTAATTCAACATCAGGTATTTCTTTGCACACCATTTAAGTGTTAAACAGTTATATTTGACATATAGATAGGACCCTTGTAAGCGCTACTACTCTGGATGAAAGTGGAGCTGGGAGCAATGGTAATTAAGATGTACTCCAAGTTCCCAAAAGCTCCAAGATTAAAACTTCAGCATGAGATGAGTTAATCTCATCTGCAGAAAACTCGTTGATAACGGTGCTAATACTCTACAGAGATAAACTGGGTGTATGTCATCTAATAACGAGTTGGGATTGAACGTAATTCACTTTGCTTATATTACAATCTTAAATCGTTTTTCTCGCTTTTCTGTATTTATTCTATTGTTCTCTGTTCATATGACCAAACAAAGATGAGTATCTATTAAATTTCTCTCATATTTTGGTTTCATTTTGTTCTTTCGATTAATGGCACAAAACCTTCATGGTTTGTTTGATTCCAAAGCTATACTTGTAGAAGAACGGTAGTGGAACTATATCACATATAGCACGAAGATGAAATGGTTCAAATCTATCTGAAGGGCATTAGTCTGAAAAGGGAACTTAATTGCGCAACAGTAGTTTGAACGCGAGGTCTAGGAGGTCTCAGTCCAGACCGCTGACCTCTAAGCCACAGAGTCCACCGTCCCAGAGTATCTCTGAAAGAATTTTTTTTATATATGTTGTCAACAGAGATAAATTAAATATTGATATCATCCAAGCATATTTAGTCGATATAAATATTAGACACACACACACACACACACACACACACACACACACACACACACACACACACACACACACATATATATATATATATATACTTTATGTATTGCTTGGGAATTACTTTGATCTGCATGTACTTATTCAGTGCAATAATTAAATTATCTAAATATATTCTGATGAATACGCGTCTTGGGATTAAATTAAGAGAATATATATGAATATATTACCGTGTTAGTGATCAGATGGCATTGCTAAGAAGTGCTTCCGTTTTGTTTATTGAATACCTATTTTTATTCATGCTTTATAATTGTGATATTACCCGAGAATCACAGAACCGCACCGACTTAATACAAGTCAGATTCTATTCAAGATGGATACTTAATCTTTTTACCACGAACTGATAACGCAAAACCTATTTATACTGCATTAAATTCTGACTAGTTTATTCGGCACAGAGACCCAAAATGACACACATTTCTTGGTTTGAAATCAGTTGCTAACTAGTTACTAGCAAACTATTTCACAGGAAACAGAAGATTGAATCATGTTAAAGTAAATATATTAAAGAATAATTAAACTATTTTCCAGAGAATTCTATGATATGAAACTAGTCAATAATTTTATTTTCCAACAAATATAGATTGTACGTTATTTAGATCAACCGAGTTCCCATGGTTAAAGAGGTGTAAGATATGTAGAAAATCGTTGAGAATTCTAATTAGCAACGCATAATTGTTGACACTATTTTGAAAACTTGTAAGATTAAGAAATGGTGAACATTGCGGGAATAAAAAGCAAAAAGTCTTCCCCCAGTTGAAAAAAGAAGGGCTATTTCTTTACAGTCCAATAAATTTAAGTGTATTTTCTTCATAAATAAAACTGATGAAACACCGTTGCGAATAATGACCAATTATAATCGGTGTATTTCTCAATGGCTTTGTGAGAAGCTGGAAAAATTGGAAATTGGTGGACGAGACGATACCATCGATTATATCGGACAGAATACTGAGCAGAGTCCTGGAGACGTAAGGAGATTTGCAGTATCGCAAAATCCATTAAAAAGCCATCACTTAACGCTGTTGTGAAAGACTCGCATGGAGAGATTATAGTAATGATAAACATTAAGACGAAAATAAAAACAACAGATGCATGGATATCTCAAGCAAAACAAAAGCACACAAACCGTCCAAATTGCACACGAGACGACATGTATATGGCTACAAAAGGGTAATCTTAAAAGAGTATCTTAAAAACTTCTAATAACGATAGAAAAAACACCATAAGGAGGATTTATGTTCAAACAAAAATAAGCAACAGATAAGCAAATATCGGTAGGTAATGCGGGGATAGAGATGAAACGAATAAACCCATAGTAAGAGAATGCAATAAATCAGCACTGTAGTACAAGACTAGGCATGACTGGGTGGGCTAGTTGATCCAATAAAAACCGTGCAAAAGTTTGAATTTTGACCAAACTACCATATACGATATGCACAAACCAGAATCCATCCTAAAATTAAGACGCATGAAATTCTCTGAGATTTTGAGATACAAACCGATCACCTAGACCCTGCCAAACGAAAAGAACCACTGTTACTTAAAAAACAGAAAAAAGATATTGTCGTCCAGCGAATTTTTTTCATTATAGTAGACCACTGAGCCAAAATAAATGTAACTGAAATAATCAAAGAAACATACGACTTTGCCAGAGAACTAAACAAATCATGTGGAACATGATGATCACAGTAATACGTATTGTCGTTATGCTTGAAATAGTCGTCCTTAGCTTGGAAAGGATATTAGGACAGAGAGAAAGCGAGACCATTTAGACGACAGAATTGTTGGGATTGTCCAGAATACTTTGAAGAGTCGTGGAAAATTGCTGTTACTCGGATTCTTAGATATCAATTCTTTGTTTTTTTTTTTGTTTTTTTTTTGTTTTTGTTTGTATTTTTTACTCGGTTTCTTTGTTTAATCGGATATCCACCTCCAATTCCTCATACAGCCTCATAGAAAAACATTAGTAGCGGTATTTAACACATATGTGCGTGGGCATAAGTGTGTTCATACCATTCCTCATGGTATTAGTCCTAAAATGAAGGTAATTGCGTGACAACGAATTCATGTATTTTTTTATTTTTTATATTTGGCATAGATCAGGATATATAAATGTTCTTCTAAGCTTAATCTGCTCGTATTATCACCTTTTCGTTTTGCTTTTACAGTATCATATTTTATTAGAGGTAATGTGCCTTTTTTATCATCTTTATATATATATATATATATATATATATATATATATATATATATATATATATATAAAGTGTGTGAGGGTTGGCCAACTCCCTTGAATTGTAGATGTTCTGGCGAGCCAGTCTTCTGCTCTAACAGATTAAAGTGTCTAAGCTATTACAGTGCATAAGTTACTACATTTATTGGCAACGCCTTTGTTCCTTGTATACCTAAGAGTCGCAGCGCCTGTTTGACGGTTTTCCAAATGCCTTTTTCATTTCATTATGTCTGCAGCACATCCGAACGTTAGAAAAACAAATTGATCACATGAATGGACACCTGATTGTCTGACAACCTACTAGATTGTAGAACTGTCGTCTGTACTGAGGTGACAGACACGGTGGATATTAGTAAGGCCGGCGATCGATCGGCATGGTGTTGATTAAGTCGTCATCTTCCCCTATTTAGCAAACACTATACCCACCCTCAGATATTTTAACAAGTTGCCGCGTCATCGTCTATAGAGCTAACTTCGATTGATATTGAAGAATCATTGAGGATATTTTCATTTCCTTTCAGTGTCACTCAGTCTCTCTCTCTCTCTCTCTCTCTCTCTCTCTCTCTCTCTCTCTCTCTCTCTCTCTCTGTTTTTTTCTCTCTCTAACACTCTCTCTTAGCCTATCATGAACGGGTTTTTCTCTTTTTATCTAACACATCCGATTGCATACAAACATGAAGGCACACACACACACACACACACACACACACGCACACACACACACACACACACTACTATATATGTATATATGCGTGTTTGAGTGTGCCTGTGTGTGATACGACCGATTTACATTTTTGGCAGTATGTTTATATAAAATAAAAAGCACATAAGATTGATATAATAAAATGTTTTTATGATATATTATAAAACAATTACGAGATAAAAACGCTTCTGTAATATATATATATATATATATATATATATATAATATATATATATATATATATATATATATATATATATATATATAAAATTGAAATATATATATAATTGAAATTTAAGAAGATTAACGCTTAATAAGGTATATATGAAAACTATTATTCGGGATTTTAATTTTCACAGATCCAGATAGTTTTTGACATTAAGCAAACTATATATATATATATATATACGTTTGTGTGTGCGTGTATACACTTATCTTAATGCAAAATTATATATATATATATATATATATATATATATATATATATATATATATATATATATATGGGCGGTTTAAGGGAATTCTTTTACATATTAAATCTAAACGATTTATTAGATCTCATGTGTTTGAACACAATCAAATGGTGTCAAGATTTGCTTTTTATTTTCACCATTACTTTTCATTCAATAATCCTATGTAATTTAATCAGTTTACACTCAGATTATGGAATCTAATAAGTAAAAATAATAACGTTTCGTAAATGATAGAACAGTTGTATTCGGCCGAGAGATGGGAACCTATGACATATTATCAATCAGAGTTCATTTTTAGATAAATGGCACTGAATGGTTACGATTTATTTGCCAAACACTCCAGGGCCCGATGCACACCATGTAATACCCATTAGTTTCATACACTTGACACAAATTAATAGGGGATTTTAACACTCTGCAAAGGTGGCATAGGCATGTTTTACCGTCTTATAAGACAGACATATATATATATATATATATAATTAACTTAAATCGCTAGTCGGAATTATCCTACTAAAGTTTCACCTTAACGGCTCTACAGGGAGTCTGATATCGACCAATGATAAAGGAAAAACGCCGTTTTTCATATTCACCAAAAACCTACCAAACT
Source organism: Sepioteuthis lessoniana (assembly GCA_963585895.1). Taxonomy (NCBI): domain Eukaryota; kingdom Metazoa; phylum Mollusca; class Cephalopoda; order Myopsida; family Loliginidae; genus Sepioteuthis; species Sepioteuthis lessoniana. The sequence continues at coordinate 55,725 of CAUZXS010006557.1, forward strand.
TAAAATTTACATAACAAAAGAACCAAATTATAGAGAGTAGATTTGTAAATATATATATATATATATATATATATATATATATATATATATATAATGTTGAAATTTGATTATGCTTTGACCAATTACTATGTGGCAATGTCAACATTTTTTCCACAGACAATGATACACAGTCAGGTATAACACAAATACGGTCTGTTAAGAGTGCTATGTAATGAAATCGTTGTAATATTTTGTCTGCCCGTTCACTGAGCTAAGTAACATTTGGCATTTTTGAAAACAAACAAGCATTCACGTACCTTAACTGCTGTTAAAAGTCAATAATTTTGTTCCTTCTTTTCATGCCTCATGTTGAACCGTGTTAAAGTTAGGAATTGCCAATAAATTAAGCGTAAAATAACCTTTTATGCAAGTGATTAGTACACAATATTACAACTTAGTTTTTAGTCAATGGAATTTACAAATCAGAAATCATTTTACAAGATTGTAATGAGGAGCTCGGAATGTTGGCTTCAAAAATTAGATTTGCTCCTCATCATGTACACAAATCTTTGTATACTCATCATCATCATCATCATGCCGTGCAACTAGAACGGATATCCGTGACCCCCTCTCTCTCTCTCTGCGTCTACATATCATTCATCGCCTCTGGCAGGTCTTCAGGGTGACATCCCGTATCATCACATTGCTGCTGTATGAATGTTCAAGCTGGTCAACCTGCTTTTTATTGGCCATATGCGGGGGTCTACAGGAGTAAATCACTTACGAGCTCGTCCTTGCTTCTCCAGCAGTGTCCGGCATATCTGATTCGTCTAGCTTGGATAGTTTTCGTGATAGGTGGTAGGTGACCGTATAGTTCGTTCCTTGTGTGGTGTTGCTGCCAGGACTTGTTCAATACTGCTCTTAACATTTTTGTATAATTGCCGTCTAGCTTCTTCTCCAACCGTTTGGTCAGCGTCCAAGTAGTGCATCCAAATAGCAGTATCGACACGACCGCGGCCTGGAAGAAACTGCGTATCATTTTTTCGGTCATGTCTGATTTCCATTTGATCGAAAGCTTATCGATAGCTGTCCATGCTTTCGTTAGCCGTGTGTCGATGACTTTTTCGGTTGATGAGACGCTGCTTCCTAGGTAGGTAAATTTGTCAACCAGTTTCAGAGAGGTTCCGTCTAGTGTGGAGATGTCATCTTTCTGATTAAAGCACACAAATTCAGTTTTGTGTGCATTAACATGGAGTACAATGCCTGCAGCGGCTCGTTCCAAACTATGCAGTAGTGTTTCGGCTTGGTTGGGTTTATTGGCCCGTAGCGCTATGTCATCGGCATAGTCGGCGTCAGTAATTGTTTTTGCGGTGTACCTTATGCTTCTTTTCTTTATCGGCACGAAGCCGTTTTCCCTAATGTTATCGATCGATGCCCTAAGTACGTAGTCTAGACAGATGATAAAGAGGTATGGGGCTAGCATGTCCCCTTGTAGTACTCCTACTACAATGTCGAAATATTCTGTGTCTCCATCCGGTGAACGTACTTTCACTTTGGTGTATCTGTAGAGAATCGTTATTGCTGCTTCTGTTTCTTCTGGTTGGCGGAATGCTCGTAGGATTTGTTCCATCTTTCCTCTGTGAATGGAATCGAAGGCATTGGTAAAATCGACAAATAGTAATGTCGCCTGTAGGTTTTTTGCTCACACGCCTTGTAGGATTCTACGGATGGTCAATATTTGTGAGGTCGTACCTGTTTCTTCTGAAGCCATTTGGGTTTTTCCTCAGGATTTTGTTCATTTGGGGTACTATGCGGTTTCGTAGTAGGGCATTCAAGAATGACTTATTGAAAAAAAAATATATATATACGACGCACGTGTTTGATTGACAAAACTAGCCAAGTATTAGCTTACTGTACAGGCAACTGTATTGAATGTGTACTTCGGTAAGAGTGTATATGTGTGTGATCTAGTATTTGTGTAAACGTGAAAAATGTCAATAAATGAATTATAAATTAACTGCTATGTGAAAGTGCGCGCGTCCCTTTGTGTGTGTGTGTGTGTGTGTGTGTGTGTGTGTGTGTGTGTGAGAGAGAGAGAGAGAGAGAGAGAGAGAGAGAGATTGGTTTGATTTGGTTTGATATTATGGCACATCAACCATTGTAGGTTGTTTAATGGAAAATGTTATATACATACATAAATACACACACACACACACGCACACACACACACACACATATATATATATATATATATATATATATATAACATTTCTCTGTCTCTCTCTATGTCTCTCCGTCTCTGTCTCTGTCTCTCTTCTTCTCTCTCTCTCTCTCTCTCTCTCTCTCTCTCTCTGTTGTTGATAATATTTTTAAAATTGTTTTAAGTATTGCAATGTAACGGTCAATATTTAATATCACACATTTGTTTGCATACATTTTAATAATATACATATACATGATACGTAACATATCATTTTTTTGTTCATTTCATTTTTAAATGATTAAAACTCGTTTGTTTGCACATTAGTATTGCTATTATGAGTACATAGAAAAATAGTTTCAATTATTGTTATCTATCAATTATAATTCCATTCAATATTACTCATTTGTTTACGCACAGTTGTTTGGTTACACGTATTTCTATTTAACGCTCATCATTCGATTCAACATTAATCATTTTCACACTGTCAAATGGTTCCAAAAAATTGTCATGTATCTCTAACAATTCAATTTAACATCAGTCATTTGTTTTCACAGAATTTAATGATCAAACAGTTCTATTTCAAATAATTCAATTTAGCATAACTCAGTTTAAATATCATACATTTCTTGTAGACTCATTGGTAGGACCCGATCAGGTACTATCACAAACAGTCAGAGAGGACCTGGGAGCGATAGCAGTGAAGAATTACTTGTAATTCCCCAATGCTCCAGCATTACAGGAGCCTGACCATCAGATTGTTTATTTTCGTATTCAGGACCCACTCGGTATATTCTGCAGCCCTAGCCGACTGGAATAATGCAACATGTGTGTGTGTGTGTGTGTGTGTGTGTGTGTGTGTGTGTGTGAGTAAGAGAGAGAGAGAGAGACAGAGAGAGAGAGAGAGAGAGAGAGAGAGAGAGATTGGTTGCTTGGTTGGGTTTTATGGATATCATCTTTTGTTGGTTATTTAATGACAAATCCATTTTTATACAAATATTCAGTTCTATTTTTAACAATTTAGTATAGCAGAGAGAGAGAGAGAGAGAGTGAGAGGGAGAGAGAGAGAAAGAGTATGTGTGTTCGTGTGTGTGTGTGTGTGTGTGTGTGAGAGAGAGAGAGAGAGAGAGAGAGAGAGAGAGAGAGAGAGAGAGAGAGAGAGCGTACTTTTGTCTTGTTAACTCTTTTGTATATGTCGATATCTTTTAGAGATTTGCAATTTACCTGATCATCATTAAATTTGGGAAAATGTTAAAAAATATTTAAAAATGTATATTTTTATCATAACCAATTACTAGACCTTGCATTTTTTTTTCCAAAATTCCTTTCTAATTCTTAACTAACTCTAATTCCACTATGCGAGTGGTGATGCTAAACTGAATCTAATCGTGAGGTTCTTGTTGTCCAGATCTTTGGGGTACGAGCATCCAAACAATGGTTCAAAATGATAATTCTGAGATAATGTTGGAAATTAGTTCTAACCACATCAAGAAATTGACATTTAAAAGATTAATATTATCAGAAAGGTACATTTTCGACATTATGTAACCGACAACAATAATTGTTAAACTGATTTCGCCATGAAATAATCCCAAAAGTCATGGCATTTTTGTTTGGTTATTTGGTTTTTATTGCCTGTCAGCTTTTGTAGGTTACAAGTTCTGTTTATACGTATATACACAGTAAAAGATATTATTTGTAAAATTAATTTTTATTAATTATTTTTGAATAAGTTCGAGCTCATTCATTTGCACAGGTTAAAATGGTTAGAAGCATTTATATATAACTCTAACAATTCGATTTAACATCCGTCATTTGTTCATACACAGTTAAATGATTAAACAGTTCTATTTAGTAATTTGACCAAACGATTGGGGCTGTAGAATACACCGATTGCTTCTCTTCAGAGGGGTAAGACCTCCCTCCGTCAAGTAACCTGGATATGACATTAAATATATTATAGTCATACTCCAGGAATAATGGAGCTCTTGGAAATGCAGATTACCCCTTCATTGCCATCGCTTCCAGGTCCACTATGCTCTGGAGTGGTAGCACCTGATTGGGTCTTGTCAAAAATGTGTTGGTAAGATGGGACTGTTTTGCATTTAAACTGCGTATTCATGCTAAATTGAATTGTTTAAGATAAGTGTTTTGACATTAAAACTGCGTATTTATCGTAAAAAGGAATTGCTCGAAATAGAACCGTTTGACTTTTAAACTGCGTACTTATACTAAAGTAAATTGTTTGAAAGGAAACAGCTTTTACGTTTATGTCTGTGTATTGATGAGTCGTCGTGGACTGCAGAACAAACCTACTGATTTAATGCAGAGGTTTAAATCCTCCAAAGAGTGTCCTGATATGACACTAAACAACATGATAATCAGGCTCCAGTAATGATGGAGCTTTGGGGAATGCAGAGTACCTTTTCATTGCCATCGCTCCTTAGCTCACTATGGTCTGGAGTTGCAGAACCAGATAGGATCCAATCTATGGGTCCAATAGAAGTAACCTGTGTATTTATGCTAAATTGAATTGTTTGAAAAAGAACTGTTTTGTCATCTAAACTGCGTACTTCATTGAACTTGCGTGTTTATGCTAAACTAATCTTTTAAATAGAACATTTTTCATGCCAAACAGAACTGTTTTGACATTCAAACTTTACTTACACAAAAGTGAATTGCTTAAATTAGAACTCTTTTGAAATTTAACTGTGTGTAAACAAAACAAAAAATCTGTACGTGTGCTAAACTGAATTGTTTGAAATAGAATTGTTTATCTTTATGAAAATGGATTTTGCATTAAATAAACTGCAAAGGTTGATATGCCATAAAATCCTTGCAAAGAAACAATCAAATAAATACCATAATTCTATTTTGCATAAAGGTAAAAGGTTTCCGATATTCCACAGCAAAATTTTTATTTTCAATCAATTGGTTCCAATATTGCTATGTATCACAAACAATTTTATTAAACATTAGTCATTTTTTAACTCACAGTTCAAATATTGAATAGTTTGTTTTGATCCATAGATCGTACCCTATCAGGTGTTACCACTTCAGATCAGAGTAGGTCTGGAACCAATGGCAATTAAGGGTTATTCCACATTGCCCAAATCTCCAAATATGATATAGTTTCATATCCAGGATACTCGTTGATTGCGGGGTTTGCCCTCAGTAGAAACGCAGGTCGTATAGTTCTTCCCACTAGCTTATTGGGCTAAGTTAACATGACATACTAACGAGCAAAATTTTCACACAATTTCTTGAAAATATAAACATCAAATTTCGGTTTCTTTTTTCAATGGCATATCAACCTACGTAGGTTATTTAATGTCAAAGCTATCCTTGTAAGATAGATTGATGATACTATTCGACTTATAACTATGTATATGTGCTTGTTCCTTTAATGTCCTGATCTTCATGTTTTGTTCCCCGTCTAGCATATTAGAGTTGTTGACCTTTTCTTTTTGTTTCGATACATGATCAGATATGCCTTTGTCTTCTGACTAAAGAGTGCTAAAATAGAGAAGATATCAAGAGAGGTAATGACATAGTGTTGTTGTAGTAAAAATGGGACATTTAACTTATAACATATTTTTATAAGTGCAATTTAAGTTGAAATTCATGCACTGTCTCCGTCTCAATGCCTTGAGAGTTATACAAAGTAACGTTTGATAAACATAGTTCTTCGTTATCCTTAACTTTATAAGGCGCTTGTGATGTATTAGTTATCTAGCCAAGTAAGCTGTGGTTTTGGGAAATGGCTAACCCACCCCCAACGAGTGTCTACGATATGACACTAAGTTGCATCTGATAGTGAGGCTCGAGTTCTAGATCTTTTGGAAATGTAGATTATGTCTTCATTGCCATTTATCTCAGGTCTACTCTGAGCCCAATTAGTAGTACATGTTAGGGACCCATGTAGAGGCCAAACAAAAGCGTTTAATCCTTTTCGGTAGGAAAACAATAGGAATACTTGAAGCCATTCAAATTTGTTTAAAAATGTTACCTCCAAACTATTATCTTAAAAATCATATCAATAAACAGAATTTGACATTAAATATGCATCAAGTGTTTATTTGCAATTAAACCAAATCATCTAACCTTACCAGAATTACTAATGTTAAATAATGATGAGTGAGACAATTTATCTGAGTGAAAGCAAATAAGCTCTGGCTTGTTTAAAATGCTACCTAAACACTATTCACAAACAAATTTCATGTGTGTACGTGTGTGCGCATTTGTATATATTTATATATATATACTTTAAGAAAAACAACGAAACCGGTCACATAGGATTATAAATTTATTTCCATCCTGTTACGCATTTTTGAAATTTCCAAAAACACGAAAAAAAATTGATAGGACTTCTTCAGATCTTTTTTGATAAAAAAGCTTTTTTATCAAAAAGATCTGAAGAAGTTCTGTTAATTTTTTTTCGTGTTTTTGGAAATTTCAAAAATGCGTAACAGGATGGAAATAAATTTATAATCCTATGTGACCGGTTTCGTTGTTTTTCTTAAAGAATTTATTGCTATGTATTATTGTTACATTGAGCTCTTTACCAGGAAAATTTAAATATTCATTCATGAATAATTTCTTGTCCTGATGGAATTACTCCCAACTCCGGTTTAACTGGACCAAAGAATACTCATACCTATATATATATATATATATATATATATATAAGTAAAAAATACTTTGTCATTAAATAACGTATAAGGGTTGATATACCATAAAATATAACCAACCTACGTACTAATAAACGTATCGATTATCGTAGTCGACAATGGACAAAGAGCATTGAGTTCAAATCTTGGATGTGGCTGGTTATAGTTAAGGTATAAATCCAATTAGTCTCCCTCCGGCTAATCACTAACAATATGACGGTGTGGTCTCGATATTCTTGGCATGACAACCTATCTTGGAGAAGGAAAACTCCAAGTTCAATCCCGCTAAATTACTCTCTAAAATGTATCGTGTTGTATTCTACTTGTGAAGTTGTGTAAATATTTATGCTTATGAGAAGCACTTTTTGTCTCAACCATGTACCCAAAAATCACCCTGCATCTTACGTGGTCTAAGGTAAACGTTTTGATACGTTCTTGTAGAATAATAGTCCTACAATGGGCTTTAAATCAAACTGATAGCATTTTTGCAAATGCGAAGCAGGTTTGAATCTGAATGAAACTATAGATTGTTGGTTGTGTATTTGGGTTTCATGGCATATCAACCTTTGTAGGTTATTTAATGACAAATCCATTTTATACAAAAACAGTTCTATTTCAAACAATTCAGTTTAGCATGAGTATACAGTTTAATTGTCAAAAACATTTCAATTTCAAGCTATTCAGTTTAGTCAAATATTTCTAATTCAAACAAATCAGTTTAGTATTATACTATTTTAAATAATTCAGTTTAGCGTAAATATGCTGTTTAAATGTCAAAAATAGTAAATACAAATCACAATTTAGTTATCTTCAACCCATAGATAGGGACCTTATCAGGTGCTACCACTCTGGGTCAGAGTGAATCTGGGAGCGATGGCAATGAAGGGCTACTCTGCATTCGCCAAAGCTCCAGCATTACTGGAATCTCTCCATCAGATTCTTTAGTGTCATATCATAACGCTCGTTGGAGGTATCTTATCCCTCTGAAGAAAAGAAGTCGGTGTATTCTACAGCTCCAGCCGACTGGAAAGAAACTTTAGAAAATGACCTGATTGTAGGGAAAGAATAATCATTCTATGCGAAAACTCCTTCACTTGATATCATGTATTGAACAGATTAAAATTTTTAATTGTCAGTTCCATTTTAGTTGGGCCCTATAAGCCGTCAAATAGGGTAAGTAAAAGTACGACGATGAAAGTGGTGCGAGGGAATGTTTAGACTCCCAAAATGTTGTTTTTCATTGAATAATGCAATAAACACCACTGTGCGTTCGTTCCGTGATTTTCGTGTACTGACACATTCACATCCTTTTGGACGCACAGATTTGGTTAATGGGCTTTGCGTGTTTCCGCAAAACCATCACTGTTCGTGCAGCTTCGCGTGTGCTTTTTCTTCCGTTGTAGCTCTGCCAACAGGTGTTGACAGATAAGCAAGGCTGATAACAGCTAGGAACACCCTCCTTCTTCTCTCACATAAACTTCAACTCTACAACAAGAACCGAACCTGCTCCACCCACAATGTGATTAAATCGACGTGTCCAATCGAGAGCGTACCCGATCTGATAGGAGCCGATTTTCACAGATAATGCTTGATTGATAAATCACTAGTGCTCAACTAGCGAAATTGTTGCGACTCGTTTCGCACGTGTTATCTAATTAGGAACAGACTACGCGAACTGAACTATAATTCCTGCTATTTATTACACGAAGAATCAGCTTGTTTATTTGGAAATGGTGATGAAAGTCCTTATCAAATTTGGCGCATAATCTGACTTCTGATTTTTTTTTCTCAGTTTATGTAATTTTAATCTTTAATTGTATTTTACTTTTTCTTTTTGATACATTCTTCGTATTTTCTAACGTGTTTTTCAGAGAATTTTTTCTAATCAACTGAGTACGATATTTAGTTTTGCTTGGTTTAGTTTCGTTTGCTGGCATATCAAATATCCTGGGTTATTTCATGCCGAGGCCGTATTTGTAGAAGAATTGTAGTTGATCTATTTAACTAATTGCAGCAGGTATTGAGGAATTCATCATTTTCCCTTCGAAATAGTGCCAAAGTGAAAGGAATAGAAGGAAGCTGTCCAGAAGATTAAATATTACTCTGCGGGGACTCCCACCATAATTCATTATCAATAAACAAAACGTATAAAGCATCATGTTTGTTATGAAATCTAAAAGTAAAAAATTTTAAAAAAATTAAAGATTACATCTTTTTTATATGAAGCAAGTATAGGACGATTTTGTGTTGGAATGGCTATTGTGTTCACGGCTACTAGAGTTAACAAAACTGAACAGTGCTCTTTGCTTTAACATTGTTCTAATATCATTGGGAAAGAAATTAATCAGCTATTCTCTCTTCTGCAATGGACAATTCGGACAGATAAATCTCTTTCAGATTGGTATGATAGCTGCTCCAAGAAAAAGAAAACTATGAATTAAACCCTGATGATGATGATGATGATGATTTACAGAAACTATCAATGTGTTTCTACATATGAATACATGTATGTAATCGCAATCCAAGAAACCCAAGTTTCAATCTAATCCAGAAAGCCAGTATCTGATAGGGTCCCAACTATGATTCAAAAAGATCTGTTTAAAATTGTCTGTAGTAAAAAATAAAGAGGCTATCAGAAAACAGCAAAATATGTTAATATGAACGTGAAACGAACAAGAATCCCTAAATCCAAGCCATAAAAAAGATCAGGTTGATATGTCGTTAAAATCAATCAATCAATCAATCCATGAGAAAATGTCTTCATTGAAACTATTTTTTAAAATTAAATGTGGTGGGAGGATGGAAACAAAGTTGACTGAAATATGACAGAAGATAATGAACCATACAAAATAAAATGTTTTCATCAAGTTAATGTTAAAAGTTTTAGAAAATATATTCTTACAAAATAAAAGAAACAAACTTGCTGACTGGTATAATAGCTGATTCATTTTATTTTCTGATTGTCTACCTAAGTTGTCCACAAAGTATTGTATGACAGCAGCTTAGGCAGCTCATCAACTCTTTGTTCAGTTTAAGTATGTGACTGGTTGGTTGTTTGGTTGTATGGGTTTCAAGGCATGTCAACATTTGATGGCTATTTAATTCCCTAATGTTCTTTTATACAAACAATCAGTTCTATTTAAAACAATTCAGATTGGCATGTGTACATAGTTTGTCAAATGCATTTCTATTTCAATCTTTTCAGTTTAGTCAAACAGATCCCATTCAATAAATTCAGTTAAGTGTAAGTATAGATTTTGTTTACACACAGTTAAATGTTAAAACAGTTCAACTTCAAATAATTCAGTTTAGCATAAGTATTCCTTTTAGCATAAGTACGCAGTTTAAATGTCAAAATAATTCTATTTCAAGTAATTCATTTTCCCATAAATACGCATTTTAGTTCTATTTGACAGATACAGGAGGCCCTAAAAGATACTACCCCTCTGGGCCACGGTGGACCAAGGAGCGGTGGCAATGAAGGGCTACACCGCATTCACCAAAGCTCCAGCCTAACTGGAACGTCACCTCAGATTGTTTGGTGTCATTAGCAGGACACTCATTGGGAACGTCTTAACTCTCTGCAGAGAAGCAGTTGGTGTATTTTACTGCCCCAGCCGACTGGGGAAAAACTGTGTGACGTGGTCATATTTTCGGGAGTTGGTGAACTGAAAAGTTCATAAGTTGGTAAGTTCACTGGCTGAAAATTAAAGATAATGACGTCATAATCACAGCTGACATTTTTTAACAATAAAATCAAAGATAACCGATAAAATAAGTGTACATATGATGGAGACTATCATATGTGCCAACCCCTTCGCTCGAGCTGGAGTTTAACAGGTTTGAATTCAGAGTTTTCCTTCTCCTAGACTAGTTGCTTCACCAATGCTGAAGAACCCATTATGTCCCTCTATTTACCCAAAGCTGAAGGGAGAATAATTGGATTAATACCTTTCCCAAGGGTATGAGTGCTATGTGAAATGCAATTAGCCTGGTCCAGGATTTGAACTCGTTTCACCGTGTCCATTTCCTACGACGATAACCATTACACCACGGGCATGATGGAGACTATGATAGAAAAATAAATTGTTTTTCCTAACATTTCATGAATGTCTTGATCAACCGATGAATTTTTCTTTGCAACCTCGTAACCATTTACGATCACAAAGTACAAAGAGTGAATTTAGAATTTTTTTAAAAAATACTTAAATTTAAACAAAGACGTGTTAATATATAAACAACTTACATAATAATGTGATACGCCTTGATAGATCAGTGGTAAATTAGAAAAAAATGTGGGTTTATGAAATTTTAAATTTATATGATATATGACTAATGATCAAAGCGTTTGAGCTCTGATCGTAATAATTCATAAATTGCAGATTCCTAATACAGAGAAAACAGTGTGTAGCATAGTCACCGAAAACAGCAATTTCAGTCATAGCTAAGCATTTGATGGGGTTGGAAAACAGATAAAACACTACTCGCTCCAAACGTTAGAACCTTTGTTGCTTTATTCTCACTATTCAGTCACTGGGGCCGTGGAAGTTGGTGGGAATAAATATAAACACGAATTGCTAGTTAATATTTTCGCTTGAATTGCAACTTCCGTATCTTTGAATCGAAGATCGTCCCCTATTTACATACTCGCTTGTCTCTGCGTACCTGGTCTAGTTAAGAAATCCGTCGTCTAATATTAGGGTACTCAGAACTTGGCGAACCTACATCCACCTCAGGTAGGGGATATTAGCCGGCCAGTCGCCGTCACAAATTAGATGACAGATTTAGAGGTCAGGTGACATCGGCAAGCCATGATCAATAGTTGTTTTCAGTCCGGGCACTAGATCAAGATTATGTTACACATAAAGATGAACTCTGTCAACTTTTCAATCTTCTTGATGCTGGTTATTTTTGATAATTTATCTTTTCACATTTGGCTATAATTCAATGACAATAACATATTATTTATAAATTGGTAGTTCTAATCATTTACGGTTTTTTACTATCAATATTATCATGGTCTGCTTTTACTAAAGGAACCAAACTGATTTATGGCATGTCTCTTGTCTTGAAGAACGACATGGATGAAAGACATTTCTTGCTATTTTATTTATGTTAGGAAACATATTCATAAAAATACAATATTGCAAAAAAAAAATTAATGCGGGAAGTACCCATTGTTTAGTGACTACCGAGTCTGACATCTTAGTAAGCGAGTTGGTAAACCAGTCGCGCTACTGTGATCATTTTCTGATAATACACATGGGAAAGGTGTGAACCCTCTTAACCTCTCTGTCTGTGTGTTAAATAGAACCAACAATTATTGTTGTATCGTATACTACGAGGTGCAATAAATATACACGGATACATATACAAATACATGCGGAACATAATAAAAAATAATGACGAACGAATATACTTCTTATAAAAAAATAAATCTCTCTCATTTTATTCTTGAAAGAGGGATGTTGGTTGTGTTTGCGAGATGAGCTGGAGACGGAGACAGACTGCTATGTTGACCCAAGTTCTTCTGACCATAGCAGCACTTCTTCCTCATCTTGGCTGTGTGGCTCAACTGTGGGTCACTGAAGGCCCAAAGCCCTCTGTCTATCACTGGCTCTCACTTCAGCATCTTGTCTCCAACTGACTTGAACCGTCTGTGCATCACGTTATATTATTGTTTAACGTTCACCTGCTTCCGCTGTTCTTCCGCTTATTTACACAGGTATATCTCTTGATGGACAGCTCGGTCGAGGGTCAATATATATCGTATTCTAATGCAAGGATGGACAGAGCATTAAACAATCCACGAAAGGCGATATTCTATTTAACAAAGAATCATAAACAATAAATTGATGAGTATTTATAACCTATAAATACCACTAATAACTGCTGACAACACTATCATTATCCTGATAAAATTGAATAGAAAATGAACAAAAAAAAATTATTATACAATATTCTTTTAAAAAAAAGGAACGTGATGATGATTGTAATTTTAATCATCATCATCACTCAATGAAATTCATCACAGACAAACATTTCTTATTCAGATAAAAAAAAAACCCAAAAAACTTTAGCTATCTGAAAGAGTGATAGAATCGAAAGAAAAAGAAATAATCATGATTGAAACAATCTTTATCACCACCTCTTCACCTACTATTTGCTTCTCACATTCTCTTCCTTTGCCTCAATCACTTCATTAACAGACTGCGCAAATATGTGTAGGTATGTGAAGATGCATGTTATTATAGATATACTTATATATGAATGCACGAGCTCCAGCACATACATAAACACACTAACATTCAAAAGTATAGAGACTTAGGCAAACATACACGCAAATAAAATCGCCCTCTAACCCCACCAAATCCAAACAATTAACCATAATAATCGGTATTTTTTGAAAACCTTTCACTTTTGCTGATGAATGCATGAAGCATGAAATCTAGGGTCGCAGACAATAACATATTGCATATATATACATATGAAATCGAAAAACAAAAATCTGATTTCTCAACAGTCTTCTTTCTCATACCTTTTGATTTATTATATATATATATATATATATATATATATATATATATATATATATATATATATGTCAATGCACACAAAAAGGAATATATGTGCTATAATCAAACGGGGGACATCTCCACTCTAGACGGAACCCTCATAAGCTAGTAGACAAATTCACTTACCTAGGAAGCAGCGTCGCATCTACCGAAAACGACATCGAAACGAGGTTAACGAAAGCATGGACAGCTATCAATCGGCTATCGATTATATGGAAATCAGACGTAACCGATAAAATGAAACGCAGTTTCTTCCAGGCAGCGGTCACATCGATACTGTTATATGGATGCACTACACGGACTCTAACAAAACGGCTGGAGAAGAAGCTAGACGGCAATTACACAAGAATGCTGCGAGCAATCTTGAACAAGACCTGGCGGCAACACCCCACAAGACACCAACTGTACGGCCACCTGCCTCCTATCACGAAAACTATTCAAGTTAGACGAACCAGACATGCAGGACACTGCTGGAGAAGCAGGGATTAACTCATAAGTAATAACTCTTATGGACCCCCACACATGGCCGTGCAAAAGCAGGACGACCAGCACGAACATACATTCAGTAACTATGTGAGGATACAGGATGTTGTCCAGAAGACCTGCATGAGGTGATGAACGATAGGGAAAAGTGGCGAGAGAGGGTCAGGGGTATCCGTGCTACCAGTACGACATGATGATGGTGATGATATATATATATATATATTTATATATATATACTGTTATGTGTGTGTGTGTGTGTGTGTGTGTGTGTGTGTGTATGCGTGTTTTTGCATATGTGTGTGTGTGTGTGTGTGTGTGTGTGTGTGTGTGTGTGTGTGTGTGTGTGTGTGTGTGTGTGTGCACTAAGAAAATAAGGGAGCAGATCCGACAATGCATAGCCGACATCAAGTTATATAATCGTGGTGACGTTTTTGGCTCCAAAACAATCTATTCTATTCGTCCACAGCTCTTTTATTTTTTGTAGCCATTTTCCCTTGCCTTTTAAGCTAATGCAGTAAACAATCCCTTTAAGACTCCACCCTGTTAGCTGGAGCCTTATAATACGGTGACTGCATTTCTTTACATGAGTAAGAACGCATAATAGAGTATCCTGGATATAGCATAAAACATCATTCGATTCAAGTCTTCAATTATGGAGCTTTGGGGAATCTCAAATCTCGCTTAAACGCCATTGCAACTAGCTTCACTGTGACCAAGAGTGTTAGCATCTGATACCTGTCATCAATATGTTAAATAGAACAAGTGTCCTTGTATGACTCTAAACTGCATATGATGGTGAGGCTCCACTCCTGGAACTTTGGGGAATGTGAAGTACCACTTCAAATCCATTAGTGTTAGGTCCGCTATGTGCCAGATTGGTATCCACAGTTAGGACCACATCTGTGAGTCAGATATAATTATTTAATTATTGACTAAATTAAAACCATTTAAATGTGCACAAACAAATTATTGATTTCAAGATAATATTATTAGTGTGAGATAGCAATTCTTGAAAGCATTTCACTGAGTGCAAATAAAACAATTACTTTTAAAGAGTAATACTTGAAACCGTTTAACTATGTACAAAGCAGAAAAAGCAATACTTGAAACCATTTAACAGAGGGCAAATAAACAATTATTATTAAATAGAAGTATAAATGTTGATATTTATCTACTAATGATTATTAGCGTTGGATAATTACACTTGAAACCCTTGAAAAGGGTGAAAAGAAATTAGGACTGGCTTACTTCAAAATTATGCTATTTACAAGCTATTTGCGTACAAACTATATATATATATATATATATATATATATATATATATATATATATATATATATATATATATATATATATTCTGTATTAGAAATGAAATAATTCACAAGAGTTATATTTAGAAAAAAAAAGCACAACCAAACTAGACCAAACCAAATAAATCTGAGGCATTTATATGAAAATGTCAGTTATGTCTGCTAACTGAAAATTAATCGTAGACATTTGCAATAATATTTGTTAAAACATATAAAAAAAGTCAACATTTGGTAACATTTTTCAAATTGCGAAATGTTATCAAAGTAAATATTAGCACCTATGGAATTTTAGACAAATCTTTTTATCTTTAAGTTGGCTAATTAATTTTCATTTATTATTTCTTCAATGATTGATTAATTTTCAGCTTATAATCATATAGTTTACTAAGTGTGTGTATTTATGTATTCCAGCGTGTGTACCTTTGTCCAGTTTACAGTTTCTTTAATTTCATATTATTATTCGTCATTCTTTTTAAACTTATCCTGTGTCAAAGTGTACATATAAAATAGATGCAGGATCTGCTTCATTTGTTCTTTGATTTACTTGACAGAAAGTCAAATTCACCAGTCAATACTCAAGTCTTTTGGTGATATCATAGAAAAAAGTATTTCATTGTAAAACTTAGAAGATATATTAAAATCAATTTAACAGTTATTTTCTTTCATTTCCAGTTATTTTGTAAAACGAGTTACTCAAGATATTAATCTACAACAATTGGGAAAAGTCGCAGATCACAAATAGTAAAATAGAAGTTCATGGAAAGATAAAAGTATTTTTCAATTTGCAGAGTTCTGATTCAACAAATATTTGCTTTATCAAGATAATAACATCAATGCCCAGGAATCACTTTAAACCTTTTTCACTTGTTTTATTACGTCATATTTACTTTCACCGTTTCGAATAGTTGTATCATACACGTAATTCGTTTTGTTTTTAGATAAAGCATTACCAACCATGTTAACGTTATGATAATATTGTCGACTAGTATTTGACTAAGCTTTTTTGTTACTTTTTATCATAACACACTTGAGCCATCAATCTATAAAAAATGGGTGACATCACATCATTGAAATACTAACGAATAAGATATCCAGAAGACTCATCTCCCTTTTAACCTCGAATTAAGATTTAAAAAAATACTAGTAATATCTAACACTAATATTCTCATCTGCTCAAATGTATATACAAAAAGATGTATCTCAAAGGGTAATGAATGACATCGAAACTGACAGACTGATTGATTGATTAACTGATTCTAACGACATGTAAACCCCTCAAGGGTTATTTTATGCCTAAAATTTAAGTTACTGATTTTATTTTACGGTCGTAATAAGATTCTTATGTAATTGTTTCTAAAGGGTTTCTTTTGCACACGATCCTCTCGAAAGCCGAAAAAAAAACAACATATTTTCATCATATCTATTTTTACCGTGAAAAAAACACTAACAGATACTTCAGCTCAGAACAGACTCTACCTACGAGTAGGAGTACTTCAGGACCTCCGGATCTTAAGATTTAGAGCCTCAACATAAAGTACAATTTAGTGTAATAATGTGGACAACATTATTTTAGGTGGTCTTATCCTTAGGCAGGGCATTTAGCCAGTGTAACCTATTCCCCGCCGGCATGACTAAAAATATAGGTGTATAAGAGGATGATAAAGTAAATTCATGATGTTTTCCGAATCAGGTATGTTAAAGCCCTTCTTATCGTATTAATTGTTGTCGCATAAAACAATGCTTCTTGGCCATCCAATTACATACTCAATGTTTCAGATGAAAGAGAAGACATAATTAATGACGTAAAAAATCAAGGTACATGAATGAACATTAATTAATACTTAATTAGCAATACGTAATAATGTCATTCTCCTAAATTAGATGTTGTAATAAAGAGCAAATCACATAGAAAATACAAGTGATTTATAAATACTTGTAAATATACCTTAATTCAATAAGACCTGATATCTAAATTACTCTGTAGCAATACAGCAGTATCAAATACGTCAACAGCGATTGATCCGGAAAAATAAGAAATATTTATGTAGTCAGATTTGATTCTCTTCCATTCATAACACTTGTATTTCAATTGGTTCAGCGAATGAGTCATCAGATAAATGTTTTTGCAATGCTAGTTTCTTTTAAATTCTGTTTTCTTACCAATCTGCTTGTATTTACAAAAGGTAAAAGAATCTATCGAGCTGAAGGGTTTTTGAAAATAATGTAAATCAAGTAGACGTAATGATAGACAGAGTTCTATGTAACAGTGGATTATGAACACAATTAGAAGATAAAATATTCAAATCATTCTTAAGTTGGATTTTTTTTCTTTCATTTTTCAACTCAGTTTTACAATAAATTGATAAGTTCATATCTAAAAATACGCGGGGAATAATTTACCAAACTGTTTTTTCTTGATCCTTGAAGCTTGTATTGAAGTTACTTACTCAATATTTATATATACTTGCATCTGACTAGAATAGGAAGTAACATTCGTTGTTTTTGATATTATTATTATTATTCTATTACCCAGTATGAGGTTTTGTTAAATAAAGAAATAATGAGATTAAGTCTATTCTTTAGAAATTACACTTCAATGATGAAGCCTGTGGGGTTTTGGTTTGGAATCGCATCCGGTTATCTGTGAGGTAATTAATATTGCATGCACAGCAGGGAAATGGTTTAATATAAGGAAAAATCTGAATATACTAAATACAGAAATGACAGGTGGCAATACAAATGATTAGTAAATATTACTTATATCAAATAGTGACTGCATCAAAGTTTCATGTGGGGAAGATCTAGCTACATTTCTTATATCTAGAATCGTTTCTGCAGTTTGATTTGACTTTGCAGTCAGATAAGTCATCATCGGGCATCATTTAATATACACTCTCTTGTAAGGTTACTCATTTAACCATCAAATATTATTTATTGTGTTTGTTAAGAGCTAGACCATTAGTTGTACATCTATTATGCCCAGAGGTTTCTCTAAATATATAAATAGACGGACTTGAAGTTTTTCGGGATTAACTGAAAACACTAAACTCTCTGGAAGGCATAATGAAAATCGTGAATCCAGATTTGCAGAACGAATGGTGACAGGACTTTTAAAAAATCGGCAAATGAAAAGGTGATATTTTAATAAGCAGAATCCAAAATCCACTCTTTTTCATCGCTAATTCAATCGAAAGTAGCCTTAAACCAGACTTGTCAATCAAATATTTGCACTTTTGTTAGGGAGTGATGGTTTGTGGTAGAAGTAAATTAAATAGCAGAATAAATAGCACTTCCTACTGCGTCATATTAAGCAACGTACAAGAGAGCTGATAGATTTTGAAAAAAATATTAAAATATCTGGGAGAGTCTGCGTGTACAGTACGGCCCTTTCATTGTGTTACTTTTTTCATGTAACCCAGTGCTAACATGACTACGCATTGTAATGTTGAACAACGAAGGGGTAACTTTTTCCAGCGTTTCAGAAACTTTCCTGTTGTGTTCGAACTTGTTCGTATTAAAAAAGTGAAACATAAAAAGAGACATTAAAACAATTTTTACACCAGCTTCAAGTAATGATAAAAATGACTAATATCATCGACTCTGACATATTAATATGCGACTTCGAACTTGATTCGAGCTATTAATTTATTTTGCACTTACATATTTTGGAAAATTATGAATCATTTTATCCTCTCTTCCTATGGGATAAATAGCACAAATACTGTTCATATACCGGGAAGACTTGATGTTCAATAACCCACTAAGGTTGATACCCCATTAAAACAATCAAAACAAATTTATATCCTAAAAAAACTATATACGTAAAAATATTAAAATGATATATATTTTATAAATTTCAAAGTGCCAGCGATAAGTGATTTTTTTCATTCCCAAGCGAGTTATAATAAATCTTAAATGCTTCATCAGAATAATTATTCAAAAAATGAAAACTGAAAAGGAAAATTACAGCTGAATTATTTACCAGATATTACATTGTAATATACATATATATATATATATATATATATATATATATATATGTGCGTGTTTGTGAAAGTG
>CAUZXS010006557.1:77500-102500 GCA_963585895.1 Sepioteuthis lessoniana
GTACTAAAAAGTTATTGAGATCATGATGCCCATTCTTTTATGAAGGAAAATATAAACATCCCTTTCATAAAAATATAAAACAGACTTATTGACTTTGAAAGAAATTCAAAGGTTAATGTCAAATATCAATGAGGAACTAAGCGAACATTCAAATGTTTAAAACAAAAAGTTAGCAACCTTGGGCTTTTGTGGGTGCAATCATCTATTTTAGATCATAATATATCTAGCCCACCTGCTGAGGCTAAAAGGTCAAATCTTTTGATAAATTAACCAGGTCTTTGATTCTTGTTTTGTTGTGGAAAATAGATACTCTCCATTAAGGAATGGGCTAGGACCTTTAAATAACCAGTCCCTTTTATTGTGGTTTGAGTGGATGACCAATTAAAATCTGAGGGTAGAAGCCACATTCTTCCCATAGACGTTGATCAGCAGATTCTATTTTTGTCAAGTCAAAAAGTTGTGGAAGAATGCGAAAGGATTTCTGATTGGTTAACCAACCGGTAAAGCTTGGTCCCAGGGCAGTCCTCTTTAGATAAGACATGTTTTTAATGTTAGAAAATGGAAGAGATCCAATGTCCATATCAAAGACAAGATAATAAGAAAAGAAACACACCCTTACGAACTTAAGCTTTTTCTGCAAAAGCCTCATTCTCTGAAAAAATGAGTATGAAACAACCACTTCACCAGTCAGATACCTCATTTTTCTGTCTCTCAAGTACAACAAAAAGTAAAAATTTCAATATATATATATATATATATATATATATATATATATATATATATATATTGAGTCAACCAGGTTTCGATCCCAGCTACAGGAAGCTAATGTCTAGCCACACTGATGGGTTTTGATAGAACGAAACAGATCTGTCTGTGGATGACTATAGAGATATATACTCCCCTACCCCCGTAAGTTTGAGTTCTCTGGCGAAGAAGTAATCGTGTTGCCATTAGCGTTTATTACAAGCCTCTTCATATATGATTTGAGGTCTCGGTAGCCGTTGTACGGATGTATGTAAACAATAGTAATTGTGATTCATAACTGTTTAAAATTTACTTCGCAGCTAATGGCTCCTCGTGGCTGAAGGGTTAGAGACTTGACTTGGCGTTTGTGTCAACCGGGTTTCGATCCCAGCTACGGAAAGCTACTGTCTAGCCACACTGATGAGTTCTGATAGAACGAAACTGATCTGTCTCTGGATGACTATATATAAGTAGTTGTTTAATATTGTTGAATTTTATGTGAGTGTTTTTTCTTGTCTTTGGGTTGCCGACTCCCAGGCAACTTGTTTTAACGAATCACCCCGGCCGTCAGAATTTCCAAAGAGATTGTATCATCCACCATTTCTCGATCTTTCAAACACAACGTGTACACAAATGAAGTTGATAAACCAACGAGCTGGAAACGCATGTAGTTGTCAAGGAACTAAGGATATAATCAAGTACCGCGACTAGCATAAAACCACAGCATTGGTTCCTTTTATCCCCACACGCTATCCATCCCAATAAACTATTGTTCTAGTCAAGTGCTCTGAAGAACATTTAGTGTCCACACAGAGCAGATCATTATAAGTTTTTTGCTGGTCGGCTAACACTGGTCTGTCAACATGTTTTAGTTAAAGAAGAACGTTACATATGATTCATTAATTGGTTTTAATGCCATGTAAACTTGTGTAGGGGTATTTTTTGCCTATAAGTTAAGGAATCGTGTTCATTTTACGTTGACTTTTGAATTTCTTGTATAATTGTTTTTTTTTTAAAGTTTTTTTACATATTGGCCTATAAAATATAAATAGTTTTTAAATATATATTTAAGATATAGATGTGACAATAACAGTTATAATCTCTCGAGGTCAGAGTTGGACTGAAAGTAATGGTAAAGAAGAGACACATGCCTCTTTTCAGATTACTCTTGAATAAGAATCCTCCAAATTGTCATACGTAGGTCAAAGAGCGCAATCTGCCCTGGTGTTTACCCATAGTTGATTAAAGAATAATTTGAGTCATACCTTTTATGAAATGTAACATGCCTCGTCCTGGATTCGAACACTAGGAATTGTGTCAATTTTGTATGATGGCTACAATTTCATCAGGAACGAGGAATCATATAAATAGGTACAAACATATGAATTTAAATAGGGAAAATTACTGTAAAACTACTAAAAGTAAATTTGGCGATTTTAGTCAAGAGCGACCCAAAGGTTCCCTTTTCAATAGCTACTAGCCCAAGGTATAGGGGAGGGCGCTAATTTTCCCTGGATTGCTCAACTTTACCCCTGATCCTTAACTTATAATGCTGAGTCTTAAGCAAGGCGGCATTAAGTACCATTTTTTTTTATTCTTTGGCATGGACTCGACCTGGAACTGAACCCCGGTCTTCAGGACAAAAAAATTAGTAGTATTTGAGAGTTATACATGAAACCGCATATCTGTGTGAAAATTATTTTGATTAGATGAGAATACTTAACGCGATATAAATAGAATTATTAAATGTTGAAAGGTTTAACACTTTAGAATTATCAGAAGTTACATGAAACTACAAAATTGCTTGAACATTATTCGGGTAAGATATGAATATCTGAGAACAAACACGCATCTGCAAAGAAACAATTACCATTAATTATAATGAGTAATTTTTAGAAATAAGTGAAACCGGGGCATTAAAAGTACTTAGTTTAAACGATATGAATGTGTATAATGGAATAGCGATTAACATATGGAAATAATTACTTGAAATTACTTGTTTATAACGTAGGAATTAGATAAGAATGCTCAAAATAATACAACAATGTTCGAGTTATCTATATTAGATAGGAATACTTGATATCAGTCAAATTTGTATAACATTGTGAAGAAACAACTTCTAAAAATATGTAAATATAAACGAATAATAAAAACGATTCCTTATCCTCTAGGCATAAAATAACCCGACACGGAATCACATGTCGTTAAAATCAATTAATCACCATTTCTCTACCAATTATTTTTGTTAGCGATTAGGGAATAATTAGGGCTCATTACTACCGTTAAATTACTTTTCATGTTATTTAAAAAATCGGTTTATGTTTTGGAATGAAAGCTGATATAAGTAATGATGGGTTTGAGTGTGGGATGGAAAAATTCGGTCAATACCATCTGGGAAAATATGCCTTCACTTTACGCTAATACCTTTGAGTTAACTAAGAATATTCCACCATCATTAAAACAAATATATAATAAATAAGAGCTCACGGAAAGCTTGAATCTTTTTAATGGGTTATTCAGGTTGAGGCTTGTAATAAAGCAAGATAAAGCTAGTGGCTTCCTGCTAGTCAAAGGGTTCTTGCAGAGAGATGAAAGAGCTTAGTTCCTAACGCCCCTAAAGTACCTGCCTCTAATCTACAAATGTTAGGGTCAGATTTATTGCCTTATTCCCGATTCGTATCCAAAGGAGTGAATACTGACGAAGTTTTAACTCTGGTCCGGCCGTATATTTTGTCCGTGGTTAAAGAGGTGCCCGTGGGGACATGGTTATCGTAGTAGAAAATGGACACGGCGTCACGAGTTTAAATCCAGGATGAGGCTGACAGCATTTCACATAGCTTCAATACCCTTGGGAAAGGTATAAATCCAATTACTCTCCCTCCTGGCAAGGGCAAATAGTACGACTGAATTGTCTCAGAGAAGGAAAACTCTAAAATAAAACCTGTTAAACTCCGCTTAAAATTAACCTTGTGTCATGTTATGTCTGTGTGGAGGGGTGGGTAAATACATACATTCGTGCGTTGGAGGATATATGTCTAAGATATTTACCAAGTAGAAAAAGGGATAGGCAAATACTAAGGCATAATGGTCATCGTTGTAGCAATAGAACTCGGCGAAACGAGTTCGAATCTTGGGCGAGGTTCTTTAAGTTTAACTCTGCGCTAATGGCCTTAGAAGACGTATTAGTTCACTTCTTCTGTCTATGATATTTATAGTCAAATGATTTGATATAATTGTATCTTTGGTTATTAAATATACTTAAGTGATTTGTGGCGCTATGCGAGAAGTATAAGGCACCCACTGAACATCGAACAAGCGAATTTAGTTTGCTGAACATTAATATGTTGTGCCCATAATTGGCCTTTTTAGCATGTGACTCAGCAACTAATCTATGAGAAGGAAAAGTATGCATTTAAACGAGGTGAATTATACTTAAACTTGTGTCATATTCGGACCTTGGTGTAGAGGTTAGACAAATTTATACTTCTGATAAATTGTAACCCAATAATCCCATGAAGCAACTTCATCTTATGAGAAATATACATTTATGCAATGTTGTCTTCAAAAGTTTAATTATTGTTTCGTGTCAATTTTCTCATAAATATGAACATATTATAATTTCTACTCTTTTTTCTTTATCTTCCCAAACTTTATATGATCCTCATAGGATATGGAATATATGAATATTATTTTCACTTTAAAATTTGTCTAATCTTCAAATCTATTGGAATAATTGTCAACTTTGCTTTTATCGCTATCAGAAAGAAGCAGGGAGGAGGTGCTGAGATGATTTCATATATCATTATCGGGATTTTGATTTCCAATGAAATGCTGAAAACACGACTTGATATTTTACGTAAAATATTCTTATCTTAGCGAATATCGTAATTATAACAATTACGATCAAATATCAATTTTCTTTTACCAAGCATAATCATGAAAACACAGCACTGGGTTTGACAATATATTATAATCTAAGGGAATATCATAATCACAGTTATTACGATCAAATATCAATCTTCCTTTTGAAAATAATCTTGAGAATACAACTCAAGGCTTCAGACAAAATTGTTTAATCTTAGCGAAAATCATAAGCATGATTATTATGATCAAATATCAATCTTCTTTTAGCAAGAATAATCTTGAAAACCCTAATCAGAATTTGACAATATTTTAAAATCTTTGCGAATATCAGAAACATGACTATTACGATCAAATATCAATTTTCGTTTAGAAAGCATATAACATGAAAGTAGTGTTCTGGGTTTTGGTCAAAATAGTCTAATCTTAGCGAATATCATAAGCTTCCCTGTTAAGATGATATTTCCATCGCCTTATTTTAGCAAGAGCAACCCTTAAAATGACGTTCTTTGAAAATATCTCACTGCTTTTCAAAACGTTCATTCATTATGGCAATTCATTTCACCATTATCATTATTATCATGATGAGTCACGCTGTTTCATTTTATGATTAGAGGCACCAAGATTTCCACAGAGTTTAACGCTTAATTCAATTCACAGTAACTCGCTTTCACTCTTTTCGAAGAATGTTTACTAATGGGGTGCCAGGCGAAATCCTAATGGTTTCTCTAGTGGATCAATCAACTCGTGTCAAGTGAAATGCTGCCCAAAGATTAGAGTGTTCTCAAATCCAAACTATTTTGAACACATTAAGATGCAACAAGTTATTTCCTACGAATCAACTGCCACACCTTTCCTCTCTTTAGATTCACGAGAAATGAGAATGGTTAATGAAGTAATCTGTTGAGTAAAAATCACCCACTCACATACACGCCCCAACGAACACACACACACACACACACACACACACACAATACATACACGCATACAAGTTGATTACTACCTAGAATACGAGTAATCACATCTCAGGAACACATTTCAAACAACCCCTTAATATCAAGTAATACTTGCGCCTTAAATTCTCTGGTATAAAAGAAATCCTGCACTGAGGCAATAACCCTCAGTATTTGCACAGAGCAGATGCATATAAATTTCTGCCGGTCGGCTAACATTTTCTGAGTCCAATTGTAGGATTCCGATTAAAATGAAACTCATCAGTTTGTTCTAACATAACCAGCAATACCCAGCATGATTTTTCGTCTAATTTGTATTCTTTTTTTTTTGCGATTAGAGATAAGTGGCAGTACACCCTTCTGTTTTGTAAGATACTGGTTACACAACTTGCTCAAACAAAAGGCAGCGTCCCTGTGTAGTTCTTATCAATCTTTTTCTCTTTACGTTTCGTTCAGAGTTCAAGAACTGCCACAACACAATAGTACTGACAGGACTACAGCTTGAATATTTTAACTTTTTCTTTTATCAGAGAAGTCATATTTCCATATAGCTGTTAACTTGTAAATAGTTGGTTAGCCTAATCAAGATTGGGTCATCTCAATATATGCTAAGGCTTTGAAATTAGTAACCAATCACTCAAACTCACGTTAAAAAATATGCATCGAAAAAATGAAGAGCTAATATCTATTATTACGTGTTATTGAGACCATAAATTTTATATCTGCAGTCCGTTTATCTCTAAAGCTGATTTGAAAAATAATTCGGTGTTTATTACTCCTAGATTTATCACAGAATGTCTTTCTTCACGATAGATAATCTAAAGACATCTTGCTAACCGTCAGAGCTTCAGTGTTTTTTCATGACTGTTGAACGTGAGCGAGGGTTCGTCTAACGTTCCAAATTTTCTTATTTGCCATCTTGTTGGCTTTCTGGTAATCCTCTCACTAATCTTACCGAGTAATGGAATAGGTGATTTGGTCAATCACTCAATAAAGCGGCAAATAGTTCTGGGTAGTATTTTATCAGTAGCATATGCACCCATATATACTGACCATCACACTCGTATATATATATATATATATATACTAGCACCCAGTTATATATATATATATATATATATATATATATATATATATATATATATATATATATATATATATATATATATATATAACTCTTTCGCACTAACTGAATGAGAGACGGGTTCAATTTTTAAACGCAGTATAATTGGTCTGAATTCTGAGTTTTCCTTCTACTTGACCGGTTGATATACCAAATTAAAAAGACTAGTCTTCTCTATTATTTACCAATGGCTGGAGGGAAATTATTTGGATGATACCTTTTGAAAGGTGATTAGCGCAAACATCTTCCGCCATGATTTCATCTCGTGTCACCGTGTTCATTTCCTACGAAAGTAAACTTTTACACTACGAGCGGCTCCATATATATATATATATATACGTGTGTGTGTGTGTGTGTGTGTGTGTGTACTTGTAAGCTTGAGTATATAGGGCTTTGCGTGTGTCTGTGTCTGTGCCTCAGTAAGGATACACAAACACACACGGACCTACACCTATATATATATTATTTATAGCCATATTTAATGAAGCTTTTATTGGTGAAGACTTTTTGGATATACAATTCTTACTATTACGTAATTATATTCCACTATACACCATCAATCCTGAGAAAAAATGTTCATACTTGATAGACAAATATTTGATATTTTGGTTTGGCCTGAGGATATACTAGATTGAATGAAGCGTTGAGAACGTTTGTATTTTGAATTTTGTTGTGTTAGATTTCCTAAGTATTTAAGGTTAGTTATATCACTAAGTCCCAATCTGAACAATATCTTAAAGCTAATAGGTGAGTTCTAGGAGAATTATTAAAATTCAACACAGCTAACTGGTCAGCTTTCCCCCCTCAATTACAAGGTCTTCGACAAATACAATACTTCCACAACAAAAAAAGGACTCTGAACTACCGTGTTTTGGTTTATAAGATCAATAACATAATTCTTTTATTGAATAAAACAAAGAAATAAAGAAAAAACAATCCAGGTAAAAGTCAGGAGCGAGAGTGTCTTTCTTCTAAACGGCGGAAGGTGAGAATATAGTTCGTCAGCGGTAGGTACGTTCCGCTTTCCCTCAGACTTTGGGATTTAACGGAAGAGCTCATACTCAAATCTCAATTTCATCATTTGGGCGATATTTCCTCCAACTTTCCCCCCTATTTTATCAGAGTTAATATTTCCTCCCGTAATTTGTCTTTTATTCCCGTCAGCATGAACATAACAAGATAAATTTGAATATACTCTAATTGTATGTTCACTTAATTGGGATTTTGTAGAATCTTTTTCTTTCTACCTTTTATATTTTCATTCCTGGGCTGCTATAACACGTTAAAAGAGAGATATACGTCTTATTTCAGATGATACCAAGATGAATTATTGTTGCTTTCCTCGTGGACAATTCTTTTTTCGGGGGGGTATTCGTTTAACGAGGCTCACTAAACCCCGAGGTTTGAATTCACTCAAAGAAGAAGTCTTTTCTGTTCTCTTTTTAATGACTCTCAGTATATAATTTTTATTTTTCACTTGTTTTTCTTTATTTATTTCAGAGAGGATTATAATTCTTCCTCGTCTTGTCTTTTAAAGTTTCCCTTTCAATATATTATTTTCCGGCCTTTTGAAAATTCTTTTTTGAATTCTTAATCTATTACTTTATTCTTTATCATTATTATTTTTATTTTCTGATGTGTCTTATTTCGTGTTTTTATGTTTTGGATGACACTGACTGATAAAGTATCAACATACAAAACTTCATTTTGTACAGGTAACAAAATAGTCTAAGTAATCCTCTCCTTTATGGTCCCGATTGCTCTCTTTAATGTTTTATAGCCGATTTAGCTTTTCATTCATATTCATTTTTGATTTTTTATTGTATTCATGGATTTCTACCTATTTTACAATTTCCAGTTTCCCCCTGATTTTTCTTCCAAAGCCTCTAGTCATACGTCGTGTTGATGCTGTGTGTTGGATTTATTTCATTCTTCGGCCTTCTATTTAATACTACGCAGCGGTTTCTATTATTTCAACGTTCTCCTTATGGTTTTAACTCTGGTACTAATCTACAGAAACACCATCTTTTATCTTTCAAATTTTGATGTCTGTTTGTCTCTTTTTTTATTATACCTCACTTGTAAGGTTGTGTGTGGTCATAATAAACCTTGATTCCATTTATAAGTTTATTCATTTACTTATTTTGGCGCTAGAAGATGTACATATATGCGGTGACAATTCTTGTTGGATTGAGGTAGGCTTTAAAGAATCATTGACATCGTTATAATCTTTTGAGAACCATTTCACACTGTTATGGTTGGCTAGAATACTGACAAGATTCCAGGAGATTTGAGGAAACTAGTGAATAATGAAAGACCATCAACTACGGTTTCTGTGGAAAACTCTCAAGAGAGTATAATAACAATAATAATAATATTAATAATACAGACAAAACAGACATTCCAGAATGACTAAAGAAAATTCTATCAACAATTGGGAGGGAGTGACACGAAAACATACCAACAACCGGATATAAAAGGAACTAAAATATGGCAACCAAAGAAACATAATAAAAATGCAGAATGGATAAACAATATTACAAGAGAACTAGAAGGACTTGAAGAAGGCCCCAAAATGGCAATACACGTCGACTTACGCAAAACAACAGTAAAAAGAATATCAAACTAGAAAGCGCCAGGCCATGATGGGATACATGGCTTCTGGTTCAAGAAATTCACCTCCATTCACGGCAGACTATCACTAGAAATGAACTGATGCTTACAAGGCGCGCGAGTACCTGAATGGATGACCAAAGGAAAGACTACATTAATACAAAAGGACCCTAGCAAAGGAACTGATCAGAAAAATTACAGACCGATAACCTGCCTACCAAGGATGTGGAAAATACTAACAGCACAAATAAGGGAAAAGATCTACTACTCACTAACAAGCCGTGGATTGTTCACTGACGAACAGAAAGGATGCTGCAAATAGTCCAGAGACACAGCAGAATTACTTCACATAGATCAACACATCATAAATGAGGTGCCCGTGGTGTAGTCGTTATCGTCGTAGGAAATGGCTCGGCGACACGAGTTCCAATCCTGGACGAGACTGTTTGCATTTCACATAGCACTAATACCCTTGGCGAAGGTATGAATCCAATTATTCTCCCTCCAGCTATGGGTAAATAGTAGGACAGACTAGGTTCTTCAGCCTTGGTTAGAAAACTAGTCTAGAAGAAGGAAAACTCTGAATTCAAACCTGTTAAACTCCGCTTAAAAATTGACCTTGTGTCATATCCTGCCCGAGCGGAGGGGTTGGTAAATAGTATCAACACATCGTAAATGAGAGCAAGACAAGACGGAAAAATCTAGCTATGACACGGATTGACTAGAAGAAGTCATATGATATGGTTCCACAAAGCTGGATATTACACTGTCTCAAAATGTACAAAATATCACATGAAGTCATAAACTTCATCGAACAGATCATGAAAACCTGTAGAGTGGAGCTGACAGCAGGAGGAAGAAGCGTAGATGAAACAAAGATCCAAAGAGGCATTTTCCAAGAAGATGCATTATCGCCCTTACTATTCATAATAGACATGATGCCACTAAACCACATACTCAGAAAATTCGCAGTCCGATACAGACTCAGCAGATTGCAAGAGAAGATCAACCACTTAGTGTACATGGATGACATCAAATTATTTGCAAAAAATGAAAGAGAACTGGAAACTCTCATACACACTGTTAGAATATACAATCAGGACATAGGAATTTAATTTGGCATAGAAAAATGTGACATGCTCGTAATGAAAGGGGCAAACGACATATGACAGTCGGAATGGAACTACCAAATCACGAAAAAATTAGAACGCTCGAAGAAAATCAAACAAGTGCAAATGAAAGACACGATACGAAAAGAATATCTCGGGTGAAATAAAAAAAAATAATCGAGAAAAAACTCTCTAGCAGAAACCTCATCAAAGGAATAAACACCTGGGCTGTGCCCCTCGTTGGATCTTCGGGACACTTTCTGAAGTGAACCAGAGATGAACTTTAGCAAATGGACCAAAGAACAAGAAAACTAATGACCATGCATAAGGCATTACACCCCAGAGACGACGTTGACAGACTATATGTATCTAGAAAAGAGAGAGGAAGAGGCCATGGCAGCATCGAAGACACCGTTGAGGCATCCATACAACGGCTCGAAGACTATATAGAAAACGAGAACGAGGACTAATTACAGCCATCAGAAACGATACGGACAACACGATCGACGAAAGAATGAAAACAACTAGGAAACAAAAATGGGAAGGAAAACAACTCTATGGCCTCTTTAAACGTCTAGTAAACAACATCTCACACCAGTAAAGCTGAACCTGGCTAAGAAAAGGAAACCTTAAGAGAGAAACAGAATCCCTCCTAGTCGCAGCAGAGGACAATAAGAATCAATCATATCAAAACGAGAATAGATAAGACGCAAAAACACAGTAAATGTAGGCTATGCGGTGACAGAGACGAAACGATCAATCACATAATAAGTGAATGCATCAAATTAGCACAGAAGGAGTATAAGGCTAGACACGACTGGGTAGGCAAGGTGATCCACTGGGAAATATGCAGGAAATTTCAATTCGACCATACAAACAAATGGTATATGCACAACCCAGCACCTGTCCTAGAAAATGACTCGCATAAACTCCTATGGGACTTTAATATACAAACGGATCAACTAATCCCGGCCAGAAGACCAGACCTCATAATAATCAAAAAAAAAAAAAGAGAATCTGCAAAATTGACGACTTTGCTATCCCGGCAGTCCTCAGAATAAATCTGAAGGAAAGGGGAAAGAAGGATAAGTACCTCGACCTTGCTAGAGAATTGAAAAAGCTGTGGAACATGAAAGTAAATATTGTGCCAATTGTGATTGGTGACTTAAGCATAATAACTAAAGGATTATTAAAAAGCCTGGATGACTTGGAAGGTGGCAGACGGGTAAAGACTATCCAAATGAGACTATTACTGAGAATGGTCAGAATACTGAGACGAGTCCTGGAGACTTGAGGAGACTTGCTGTCACTCGGGCTCTAGTGAGGCACCATCAGCTAGCATTGATGCGAAAAACTCTAAAAGAGTAAATAATAATAATAATAAACGGATCTCCGAATCTTGGCCTAAAAACCAGACTTAATAATAATCAACAACAAACAAAATTTGCAAAATTGTCGACTTTGCTGTCCCGGCTAACCACAGAATAAAACTGAAAGAATGTGAAAAGAAAGATAAGAACTTCGACCTTGCCTCGAAATTGAAAAACTGTGGAATATGCAGATGACAATTATACCGATTGTAATTGGTGCTTTATGTACAGTAACTAAAGGATTACTAAAGGAAGTGGAGTACTTAGAAGTTGGCGGACGAGTGGTGACCATCCAAACTAGAGCATTATTGAGAAGAGTCCTGGAGACTTGAGGAGACTTGCTGTCACTTAAACGCAGTGAAAAACTATCAGCTAACACTGATGTGAAAAACTCTAATAATAATAATAATAATACATTCTATTGTCAGTTTTCATGTGACGCAAACTAAAGACTTATTTGAGCGACATCCTTTCTATAGTGATTTCATTTGCATGTTGTAGAGAGTTTATTTCTGTTGTAGACTTTTCGATCTCAACTCAGCTCCCTACCGAGGGTGTGTATATTTGTAGAACGTTGCGTTATGCTATCAGTTCAGTTTTGGAATTTTAGACATACGTTATTTTTTATTTTTTCCTGACCCCCTTATCTGGTAAATTTTATTCTTTGTCAACAGTTTGTTTAATGGTATATAACATTTTTCTAGCTCATATAGTGCCAAGATGTTATCCATTCGTGTTTGATTATGACCATAAGTATATCTTCAACGATTCAATGTATTTTGTATAGCATTTTCTTTTATTTGTCTATAATTATTTATCTGCAAACTTACAGATCAGAATTAATATCTAATACAAAAAAAATTGCACATTTGTATGATTTCTTCTCCAAAACCAATAAATTGCAAACGAGTCTTCCTATTGAATAAGACTAATTTTCCAATTTCACCCATAGATTACATACGATCAGGTCTAACCACTCCTAATATGAGTGGACCTGGGAAAAGAGTCATTAAAGTAGGGATTCTATTTATTGCAGGTTTCTAGAACTGCAAAATCTACCGGATGCAGTTTAGTGCCATACCTAGTACACAGGCTTGTTTTTAATATTACCATTTCTTGTACTACTACCAATATTATTTTACACCAGTTTTGACGTGTTTTTTTACTATCTTTTGAGTAATTGCATGTCTGTTTAGATTTCGAAGACTACCCAAAGAATAAAAACTAATTCTAATTGTGCATTACTTTAAAATGTTGTTGATTCTTTTTTTGATAATGACTTCCCATAGACTCTTTCCAGATTTGTGGAAACCGTTTAGAAAGCTCCAACTAGAACTACCTCACTTACACATTTCAGAACGTTTTTAGCTTTCAGGTAAGATCGCGCTATTATCATTATTTTACTCTTTTGAGGGTTTTTCACACCAGCATAAGCTGATGGTCTTTCCCTGGAGTTTGAGTGACAGCAAGTCTCCTCAACTCTCCGGTAATCTTCTCAATAATCTGGCAGATCTTAACAGTGGTGTCGTATAGATAGTCTCCACTCATGTTCTTATTTCAAATTCTTCCTCTACTTATACCAAATCTTTGGTGACTCTACTGAATTCACCGGTTAGTATTGGTATCAGCGTCATTTTCATGTTACACACTTTTTACTGTTTCCTTGCACGTTTCAGGTACTTATCGCTGTTTTCGCCTCCCTTCAATATTACTCTATTGTTTGCTGGAACGGCAAAATCCACAATTCGGCTAGTTCTATGTTTTTTTATCATTAGTTTGTTTTTGTTTTTTTTTTTTTTTTATTATCACGATGTCTGGTCATCTGGCCCTGATTAGGCGATCCATTTGTTTCTCAAATTTGTGCGTATCGTTTTCCACTATAGATTCTGGGTTGTGCAGATACCATTTCTTCGCATGATCAAATTTAAATTTCTAGCACAATTTCCAATGGATCACTTTCCCCACACAGTCTTATTTTGTAATTTTCTGCATGTGATTATTATGTGATTGCTTGTTTAATCTCTGTCACCAAATGACATACATTTGCTATTTCGATGTGTCCTATCTATTCTTGCCTTGATATAATTAGTCTCTATGGCGTTGTTCTGTTCTGCTATCAGGAGAGATTCAGTTCCCCGCTTCAGGTGTCCCTCTCTTTGTCATGTTCACGTTTTCACGTATATTTTCATTCGTTTTTTGTTAGAAGGGTACATACAGCTGTTTTCCTTCCATTTTTGTTTTCTGATTATTCTGTTTTGTTGTTGCTTAAATTGTACCTATTGTTTCTGGTGGCTGTAATCAGTCTTCCTCCGCGCTTGTTTATGTAATCTTTGATCCATTGTATCGATGCATCAACAATATCTTGAATGCTGGCGAGAGCTCTTCCTTCTTTTTTTTCTTGACACATAAAGTCTGTTTTTGTCGTCTCCGAGATGTAAGTCCTAATGTATCGTTATGAGTTTACTTGTTATTTGGTCCGTTTGTTGGAGTCCTAATCTGAGCTATTCTTAAAGTGGTCCTGAGTATCTAAGGAGGGGGCTGCCCAGGTATTTATCCTTTTGTTGAGTCTTCTGCTATGTTGTTTAGTTTCAATTAGTTTTCTCGTTTTCCTGATGTATTCTCTTTTTTTCTTCATTTTTTTCTTTCCTTTCCGCATGTTTGTTCGTGTCCGCTTTAAATATACCCAATAATTTGTACGTTTTCTTTTCTCCAAGCGTACTAATATTTTCTTCATTTGGTAGTTCTATTCCTTCCGTCATTTGTCGTTGCCACTTTTTTATTATCAGAATG
The DNA here is from genome assembly GCA_963585895.1 of Sepioteuthis lessoniana. NCBI lineage: Eukaryota > Metazoa > Mollusca > Cephalopoda > Myopsida > Loliginidae > Sepioteuthis > Sepioteuthis lessoniana. The sequence continues at coordinate 92,064 of CAUZXS010006557.1, forward strand.
GTACATTTTTCAATGTCATATTTCATCCCCATATCCTGGCTGTATATCCTCACTGCCTATACTAGGGTTTCCAATTCGATTTCTTTTTTGCAAACAACTTTTTGTAGTCCAATTAACCAAGGTGGCTGAGTTTTTCCTATTATTCATGAATATTGTATTCCCCGGTGCATTTCCTGGGTATGTGATTGAGTGGCATCATTGCAATTAAAAATGATAATGGTGATAGCCTATCTCCTAGGAAAATTATTCCCTGGATATTCACCACTGCTAAGCTTTTTTTCCTCCGGCAGTCAGTTTGACTCACCAGTTTTGCATGGTATTTTCGATATAATTTATGGCTTCTCCGTATATCATTTTTATTTTACTTCATATAGAGTCTGTCACAACATATGTTCGTATGGACAAATTAATATTTTGCACAATTTCTAGCGTATCACCTTCCCCAACTTGTCATTTCCAATTTTATACTGTTTCTGCGCTAATTATAAGATTGAGCGGTTCGTCTTTCTCATTACATAACCTACATTTACAATTTTGTTGCGTTTTCCCTTTCTTAGCCATGTCCATGTACAAATCTTTTCATGTGAGATTTCGCTTGTTTGTTCCTTGAAATGTTCCTGCAATTGCATTTATCTCCCTTTATCTTATATAATCATTGTTGTTCTGCTGATCCTTGAGATTTTTGTGTTCATACTGGTTGCTGTAGTCAGTTTTATTCGGTACTTTTTTTATGTAGTCTTCGAGACGTTTTATCGATATGTCGACGCTATCTTTAATCTAACAAGTCTTCTTTCTCCTTCTTTTCCTGACACATAGAGTCTATGTCATATCTTGGATGTAAGGCCATATGCATAGTCATAAGTTTTCTTCTTCTCTATTTTATTTATTGAAGTTCTTCTCACGTCCACCTTAAGAATAGTCCCAAGAAACTTACGAGGAGGACCGCCCATGTGTTTTTTCCTAGCTGAGATTTACGCAATATAGTTTGGTTTGGAGAAGCTTTTGCGTTCTTTTACGATACAATTTCTTATTTTTCTTGATTTGGTTGTTATATTTCTTTCCGTTATTTGCCGTCTTCCGCTTTTCATTATTAGCAGGGCATACTTGTTATATTCCATTACTGTATCCGGACTGTAAATTTTTACTGCCTATATTAAGGTTTCAAATTCGTTTTCCTTTATAAAAAAAGACAGTTTGATGTCGTCCATCTACATTTGGTGGTTGATTTATCTTGCAATTTATGAAGTTTGCATTTGCATGTTCATATTTTTTTTTACATTTTTGAGACAGCGTTAGCTAAATGTTTTTCCCTCGATTTTTAATGAGAACAAGTATCAAGCTTCCTAAAGTCTTCTCACAATACTGGTTAACCTTAATGATACTGTTGTCTTGATGGTTTCCACTTGTCCTCGGATGTCTTAGTTTTCCATTCCCTTTAACAGGCCAGTCGGAGTTTGTTTTTTTTTTCGAGAAAACCAACGGGAATTGATCTTAACGTCACCGTCATGTTCCATAATTTTTTTGTTCTCTGGAAAGGTCTTGATATTTATCTCTCTTTTTCTCTTTCGTTTTTCTTATTCTGTGTTCACTATTTAGCATTTTGCCTCTGCCTCTTGTGCATGTTAATTTCTCGCACAATATGCACAATATGGATCACGTTCCTAAATTCGTCATTTCGTTTCTTATACTATTTTTGCACTAATGTGCTGCGTCCGTTTATTATATGATTAATTCGTCTATAATGTCTATCACCTCATAACCTACATTCACTATTTTGCTGTGTGTTACGTATTTCTTTATTAAACTTTGTTGGTCTTCAAGGCGTTTTTTTGTTGCTATGTGAATTGATTCAGTTTTTCTCTTTAGGTTTCCCCTTTCTTAGACATGACCAACCTCCTCTGGTGAGGGTTTGCATGTTTACACTGAAAATATCCGTACAATATTTTTTCTTTCCGTTTCTGTTTCGTGGTTATTGCTGTTCTGTTGAGAATTATATTATTATTTTGTTTGCATTGTTACTGATCGCTGTAATTCATGTTTTTTGCTCTTTTTTATGCAGTCTTTGAGTCGTTGTATCGACGTATTAACGCTATCTTGAATCCTTTTTTACTCGACACATTCAGGTTGTCTGAGTTATCTCTAGGATTTTAGATTTTTTAATCTTCCTGAGTTTTCATGTTCTCTGGTCCATTTGTTGAAGTCCTTCTTTCGTTCATTTCAAGAATGGTCCTGAGTATCTATATCGAGAGGACAGCCAAGGTTTTCTATCCATTTAATGAGATATCTGCTATATAGTTTGTTTTTTATTAGTTTTCTTCTCCTGAGATTGTCTTTTTAATTTTTTTTTGTCGTGTCGATACTGCTGTATGGATGCACCACTTGGACGCTAACAAAACAGCTGGAGAAGAAGCTAGACGGCAATTACACAATAATGTTGCGAGCAATATTGAATAAGTCCTGACGGCAACTCCCCACAAGGCACCAACTATACGGCCACCTGCTTTCCATCACGAAAACTATCCTCGTTTGACGAACCAGACGCGCAGGACACTGCTGGAGAGGCGGAGACGAGCTCATAAGTGATGTACTCCAATGGAGGCCTACATATGGCCGATCAGAAGCAGGACGACCAGCTAGAACATACATACAGCAGCTATGTGAGGATACGGGATGTAGCCCTGAAGACCTGCCAGAGGCGATGAACGAGAGGGAAATGTGGCGAAAGAGGGTCAGGGATATCCGTGCTAGCGGCACGACATGATGATGATTTGGTAAAGCAGCAATTATTCCCATCTGGGAGAATAATCCTCTTCAGACTGATATGAAAACAAATTTCATTATTTAGATGAGGCATGAAGACGCAGCCGATATTTCAAATGTTTGCTAATACTTGCAATACAGTGGCATACGTTTTCGTGGATATTATAATGAGATGTATTTAATTACCAAAATGAATGATACTAATATATTTTACAAAAAATCACATTTGTTATATATATACTTATTCCGTAGTATATTTGGTTATAGAGGGGTTTCAACGCAGTAGAATTTGGGTACGAATAATACCTAATTATACCCATTTCTATTGTATTATCTACCACTAGAGTAATAGTAAAGTATAACAATCTCTTATTTTAAAAAACGTTTAACGTTTAATTAGAAAATATCCTAACGCTTTTCGTCTGTTCTTGCCTTTCAGTTGATATAGTAATAGTTCATCATTTCCCTATAGTTGCTTGTTCCTTTTCATGTCAACGTGATTTAGAATATACTGAGTATATGTTCTGCTTAGGCGCTGGGTCTCTCTCAGATATATCTAACCTGGATATTACACTAAACAGCATTTGATGGTGAGGCTTCAGTTCTAAAGATCTGGGTAGTGTTAAGTAACGTTTATTGCCATTAATTTAAACCAGAGAGATTGTACTTCTTGGGTTATGCTTTCGAATCATATATCAAATAAGAATACAAGATATCATATAACTATGAAGTGTTTGCATTAAGAAAAGTTATCTGAAACTATAATACAATAAGCGCTGAGTGTAAGGATTAACGTTAAAAGAAATATAATCGTTGATCAATCGTTGTTTGAAATGGAACTGTTTTTGTATTCTATACTGACTTGTTTTTAATAGAACTGTTTTGACAATTAACTGTGAAAACCAAAAATAACTTTCCTTATGCTAAACTGAATTGTTTGAAGTAGAACTGTTTGACTGAACTAAATATCTTAAAATAGTAATATTTTGATAATCAAACTGAAATTATGCTAAACTGAAGTGTTTGAAATAGGACTGTTTATTTGTATAAAAATGGATTTGACATTAGATAACCTAGAAAGATTGATATGCCATAAAACCCAAGCAAACTAACTAAAAACCAATTCGGTGCCTGGTGTGAAGCTGATTGTGTTTTATCCCAGGCTCATGTCCTTTGGAAAGATCTTAATGTATATCCTCTTCTCCAGATCTGAGTAAATAATAAGGTAAATTGAAATCTTTTGCCTTGGTAAGTAAAACAGCATAAGAAAATGAAAACTGAAATCCATGCCAACTGTACTCCTCTAAGAAAATGTTCTTGTGTTTTATACTGTTCGTTCCGGAAGATTGGATCGAAAAATATTTGAAAATTTATTCCTTTATACGGATTTATTATTTTTACTTATTGGAAATCGCATATCCATGTTAAAGCAAATAAATATTATGAAAAAGAAATAATTAATTAAAAACAAATAATTGTATATAAATTATACGTATCAGATACGAAAACATGAAACTATACGGGAGTTGGCATTTTTTTAATTAGATAGGAATATTTGCAATGTGCGAAAATGTCTTGAGAAAGAAAATGATAATTAACCGATTATATCAACGTAGAATGCTGGTTATTCTCAAAACTCTCTCATAAGTTTAACTATACATGTGTTGACGCAATTATCTATCAAATCAATTAATCAAGAATAACATATAACATTCACGATTTCTTTATGCTTTGGGGAAACTTAGCCGGGAATATGAAAACCATGACATTTTTATTCATGGAACACAAATCATTAAGGGGGTGTCCTCGTGGTGTAATGGTTAAAGCCATGGACTGCGGAATCGTAATACGTGAGTTCGTACACCAGTCGTGCTATTACGTTCAATTTCGGGCAAATACCCTTGGGAAAGGTATGAACCCCCTTATCCTCCCAGCTATGGGTTAAATAGTACCACTACTGTTCTTCTAGGAGAATGGCTTTGGCATTAAATAACCTAAAAAGAGTCGATATGCCATTAAACAAAGAAACCAAACAAATCATTAAGTAATGCGTTTTATATTATCTATATATATATTTGACTCACGTTATATATATATATATATATATATATATATATATATATATTATCATCATCAAGTCGCACTGCAAGTACATATCTCCTTTACTCTTTCTCTCTATCTCTCCATTCCTCCCGATTATCCATCATTCCCGATAGGTCTTCCAGACTATATTCTGTGTTCGTACAGAGCCGTTGTAGATTAAGTTATTGTTGATCGGCCAAAATTGGCACATCTATGTGAAGGGATCTCTTGGGGAACGTCACTTATGAGTAAGTCTTTGCTTCTCCTGCAGTGTCCCCCATGTACTGTTCGTTTTGTTTCGATGATTTTATAGAAAAGTGGGACATTGCCGAACAACTGTTTTTTCGTGGGATATTGCTTCCAGGAATTGTTCAATATAGCACATAGCCTTCTTCGTTTCCGTCTAATTTTTCCCTATAAGTTTTTTTCAGGCTGAATGTGGTGTATTCCTCCAGTAAAATTGACATCATCGAGGCTGGGATTATATATATATATATATATATATATATATATATATATATATAAAGAGGTTTGGGTAAATAAAATGGAATCCTTGTTATTTTAATTTTATTTTAATATTTACTTTCGTGTCTCCTAATGGTTAGTTTTTCATGTTATGATCGTAAAATGTGGTAATGATATTCCCAAAGGAGGCATTTGTGGTAAACCGATTACTTTCGGTTCTCATTATAACCATTATCTGGGTAATGTGTGTTTATTTCTAAATTAAAACTGTTCAATATTCAAATATATTTAATATTCATATATATCTAAAAAAATTATCATCTAATACATACATATATATATATATATATATATATATATATATATATATATATATATATATAAGTTTTTATATTAATATAATTGGTCCGCAAATTAGTTCATATTTAGTATTAAGCTTTTTTTGTATTATTTCGCATGTCTTATACTTCTGATCTACCTGTGTTTTATACTTTTACGTTCTCTTCATCTGATTTCACCAGGAAGTTCCATTTAAAGTAAATATTGTTTTTGTTGTTTGCTTTGATAGTGTTTAATTTCAATTTTTGTGTCTGTGAATGTCCCATAGGAATTGTCAGTACAGATACATAGTCAATGTAATTGATTCCATGTTTTTTTGGGTTTTTTTTTGCTTTTTTTGGTGGGGTAGGAGGGATGTACGTAAGTATATATACTGTGCGTGAGTAAACATATTCTTGAATATTCACTCATGTAACCAAACATTCGTACATTTATATTCTTAAGAGTATTGTTGGGGAATGCATAAATATATATATATATATATATATATATAAACAGAGAGAGAGAGAGACCGGATATAATATATATATATATATATATATATATATATATATATATATATATATAAGAGAAGTTAATACTATTGGACTTTTTTAGAAATTAAAAACCTAGATTAGCGTCAGAAATATGGACTTCGATGAAATTTGGAAAAAGTAAGCAATTTTAGACTTTTGCTAAGTTAAGACTTAATATTGGCAGAAGTGGGAAGAAAGAAAGAGAAAAATGTTTTTCGAAAGCCACAGGAAGCAGCATGGTGGACGTAGATGCAAGCAGATGAAGCCTCGGATGGTTCAACGGCATGCCCAACCATGCCCTGGGCGTATTGTTCAACGACCAGGATCAAAGAATTCGATCGGAGAACTACTACTGCTCATCTATGCGCGTAGTTTCAATAGAAGAGAATAAAAACAGCCATGGAAAGATTACCATGATCCACACTCAAAACACCTGTCCAAACCGCAGCACTCATCGCACGGGTAAAAAAAGCTCGTCCTACTGAAATAAACCCTAGGCCTCAGTGTTCTAAGAATTAGCAACAGAGCTCAAACTAAAACAAAATTTACTAAAATGCAAACGCTTTATACAAATAGTGACATTCAACATTAGAACCTTACATAGAATAGGACAACTACCGAAGCCGACTGCATAGGTGAAAGATCATATAAGAGACAAATATGCCTAACAGAACACAAGTACACTCATACATTAAATATCATGATATTCGCAAGGGATGGGAGTTATCAACTGCATCTGCATGAAAAAAAACCTGTCAATACCCCGACAGGAAGTGTCTGTATGCTTATAGAACCACGGGCCCAAAAATCTCTGAATAGTATCTAGAAAAAACAACCTGATGCAGCCCTACCAATGTTAGTGAAAAAACTGACCTCGTCACCTTTTATAAAGAGTTATCCTCCCTTGTTCATAAATACGTAAATAATACTAATGTACAGATTGACTACTTTATAAATAATAAATGAAATAATAGTGCATTGAATTGCGAGGTATATTTCTCTTTCGAGGGTTTGTCCTCCAATCCCAGAATTGTCACGCTAAACATACGACTGAGTCTACGAACTAATGCGGCCCGAAGAACAACCCTGTTCACTGTAACTGGTCTCTGCAAGGAGACACATTAGCCCCATACCTCTTTATCATCTGTCTAGACTACGCGCTTTGAGTATCTTTCGATAAAATGAAAGACAATGGTTTCAAGCTGAGGAAGGAAAAATACCCTGCATATCCCATTACGGACGCGGACTCCGTTGATGACATAAGGGCTACTGGCAAATACACCCGCCCTAGCCGAAATCTTGCTACATGCATGAATGAGCAGCTGCTGGCATAGGCCTCCATACCAACACATATACGTCGGAATACAAGTGCTTTAATTAAATGGGCAACCTATTCACACTAAACGGTAGCTCCCTGAAACTAATAGACAAGTTCACCTACCAAGGAAACAGTGTTTCATCAAGCGAGACATACATCCACACGCGACTAGTAAAGACATGGACAGCAATCGATAGTCTATCGGTCATGCGAATGATATTTTTCATAAGTAAGTCAGACCTGGCCGATAAAACGAAACAGTTTTTTCAAGCAGCGTTTGTGTTGATACTGTTATGTTGATGCACTACATGGATACTAAGTAAACGTATGGAGAAAAATTTCGACGGCAATTACACAAGAATGCTGTGGGCAATATTGACCAAGTCTTTGAGGCAGCACCCCACAAAGCAGCAGCTGTACGGCGACCTGCGACCCATCACGTAAACTATCCAAGTTAGACGAATCAGACATGCAATCACTGCTGGAGAAGTAGGTACGAACTCATAAGTGACATACTTCTGTGGACCCCTTCACATGGACAAGGAAAGGCCGGACGACCAGCTAGAACCTATATACAACAGTTCTGTGCCGATACAGGATATAGCCTTGAAGACCTACCGGGAACGATGAACAATAGAGAAGGTTGGGTGAGAGGGTCTGTGAGATCTGTGCTGGTGGCGTGACATGATGATGGTGATGATATACTGAAATTGAATATAATCTAGATTTCACCTTCTTGCTAAACCTTTATAACTGTTTCATGTTATCAATAGAATAAAAGACAAAATCATCAGATGGACCTCTATTTCATAAAATTCCTTCTGATTATAGTGTATTCTATTTAAATGAAGACATATGATACATAGTTCTGAAGTTCTGTTTATTCTTCTCATATTGTCAACATTTGATCACTTTTTGACTTTGTCGAGTCAGATAAATAGAAATAAATAAATTAGTAGAATAAGAAGCAAATATAGACAGATAAAAGTAAAATATATTAGATATGTAGACCCGAAAAAATTAGTTGAATAAGAAAGAAAGAAAGAAAGAAAGAAAGTATTGGCATCATTTTTATTTAATGATATATCTACCTTCGTGGTTTGTTTATAGCCAAATCCATTCTTACAGAAGAATACCACTGATAATATAAAATCTTTAGCTGAAGCGGTAAAGGTTTCGAATCTTTCCCAAAGACATTACCTCAAAAGTGAATGTAAAAGCGCGATTGGATTTCAAACTTTCCTACTTTGAGAAAAAAAGAATGGTTGAATTTGAATGACAGATAGATAGAAAGATAGTAGCCCAAAGAAAGAAAGAAAGAAAGAAAGTAAGAAAGAAAGGGAACTGAAGATAGATAGATAGATAGATAGATAGATAGATATGAATGAATGAATGATATTTTTTCAACTGAGATAAATATTGCAAACGATCAATAGATGCATAGATGAACGTTGAAGAATTAACAAATAAGAAAAGAACTGACGAAAGACATCAAGGAGCCTTTGCATGAAATGATATCATGGAACGAGTTCTGTATTTAATCTAATCTGAAAGACTTAATGTTTTATACCCTTTTTCAAATCTTTGAATGCGACACTGACTTATTGATACAAAGAGTCAATCTATATTTGCTTTAATCTAAATTTAGAAAAAGACCGATGGAAATGTTTTTCACATATTCGTCAAATAATATCAGGTAACAGACGATTCATTTCTAACATGAAAACGAGGCTGAATGAATTTCCAACTCTTTGCAATCATACAATCTTTATAGATTCACTGAAGCATTATGAGCACGCATGAATGAACCACCCTTCCAATCGCCAAATAGCTATTTATTCACACAGAATTTAGAAAATACTTTAACAGCCGTGATGATAGGAGTTTTGGTAAGGATGGGATGAGGAAAAATAGAATGAGAAAGGGTTGTCAGTGAAATAGTTAATGGGTGCGAATATCTGTAGAATGTTTTTCTTCTCAATTAGTCTAAACGCGTATCTCCTGGGAAAAATGATTTAGCCGGAGAATAATGATCGGCTGTTATTAAATACATCGACTAGAATAATAGAATTTAGTGGGAACTGCACGGATGCTTAAACTTCAAACTTTTTTTCCTCAGCATTATCATATTTTTTCTGTTTTTCCTTTGTATACATCTAATTCACTAGGATTCTTCTTTCCTCATTTGTTTAATATTCTGTGTGTTCTTTCATTTCAAAACGAAAATTTCTACTTTAATATTTATTCCTTTTCTTTCCTACTTGTTATTCTACACGGTTTATTCTTGCTGTCTCCTTTCATCATTATTTTTTTCTTTATCCAGATTCTCTCCTAACAGTCTAATTGCTTGCTTGCTTTCTTTCAGTTGAGATGCTTATCTATCTATCTATCTATCTATGTGGAACATCAAATAAGTTTCCAGACTTTTTCGTACAGGCACTTTTATTGATAGTACACACATGAAACTCTAATACCATTCGAAGTAATCCCCTATGGCTGCAATTCACTTGTTATACCGTTACAGAAACTTCTGGAAGGCCCTATGGAAGTCATTTTGTGTGAGCGTGCCAGTGACCTTCTTCACAGTCTCTTTCATCTCCGCAATTGTCTCATAACGACAGCCTCTGAGCTTAAGGAATAACCAAAAGTCAGAGGGAGCCAAGTCTGGACTATTGGGAGGCTGAGGAACTGTCTTGATGTCCATCTTGGTCAAATAGTCTGTGACAAGGATGGAGTTGTGGACTGGTGTATTGTCCTGGTGGAAATGCCACTGACCCGGTTTGAAAAGTGCTGGCCTCTTCCGACAGAATCTCTTCCTGAATCCCCTTAAAACCTCAACAGAGTAACTCTAACTCTAACCCTAAACCTTTGGCCAATCAACTCTGGTGTACTGACTTCCTTACTCCTCCCACACCTCTCATTATCCCTCAAAGACTCCCTGGCTTCCTTGAATCGCTT
>CAUZXS010006557.1:107500-134711 GCA_963585895.1 Sepioteuthis lessoniana
TTTAACTGTATGTTAACAAAAACAATTATTATACTAAACTGGATTGTTTGAATTAGAACTGTTTGACTAAACTGAATAGCTTGAAATAGAAATGTTTTTGACTATTAAACTCAGTACTTAGGATAAACTAAATTGTTTGAAATAGCACTGTTTATTTGTATAAAAATTGATTTGGTATTATATAACCTACAAAGGATGATTGGCAATAAAATCCCAACAAACAAAAATAAATTAACTATATACACTAAAAGATAGATCGATCAATCGATAGATAGATAGATAGATAGATAGATAGATAGATGTTCCTATATTTGGCAATATTTATTAATAACATGAGCTCAGTATCAATGCTAGTGCTTATATATGTGTCTTAATATCCGTATATACGATTTTTCTCAATATATTTTTATACAGTTTATAATACTGATACTAATAATAATTTTAATGCCAAAAATGTATTCACCAAACAAGTACAAGAGAAATAAAAGTTTAAACACAACTGGGAGGAAAAGAAGAATAACAAAAGATGATGCAATAGATTAAACTTTTACAAAAAAACCAAATGATCTATGTATAAATGTTTTACTCCCTACATAATGAACTCGCCCTCCTAGATAAATACGCGTGAACGGAGCGTCAGGGGGAGAAAACCCATCCGACATGACGTAATCACGTGTGAATACCACTTACGTAGTGGACGGATTGTCTCCACCCCACTGGACTCTCATCTTCCTATTAACTAACAACTGTTTCAACAGGTTCACTTGTATCATGTTTCTTTTATTTGAATATGTATGTGTTTCTATCTACCTTTTTGCGTCCCCCGTGTCTTTCTTTAGCCAGCATCAAAACAATAAAAAAGAATGAATCCAAGGAAATGTGACTCATAAAATTCTCTGAGATCTGAACATGGAATACGATCACATAATTTTGGCTAAAAAGAATTACCTAGTGGTAATAACAAAAAAAAAAAAAAATATTTGTCATCCAGGGTTTTTTGCACTTCAAGAGGGGGTCTAGTCGGCTGCGGCTTGAGAATACACCGACTGCTTCTCTGCAGAGGGAAAAGGACTCCTAGAAATGAATGTCCTGGACATGACACTAATCAATCTGATGGTGAGGATCCAGTAATGCAGAAGCTTTGGGGAATGTAGAGTAACTCTTCATTGCTATCACTCCCAGGTCCCCCCTGGCCCGAAGTGGTGGCACTTGATAGGGTCCTATCTATGCATTAAATAGAAGTAAACAGTGTACGCACGCTAAACTGACTTGCTTTAAATTAGCTGTTTCTGACATTGACACTGTGTACTTATGTTAAACTGAATTGGTTGAAATAAAACTGTTTATATGTATAAAAATGGATTTGGCATTAAATAATCTATAATGGTTGATATGCCATAAAACCAAATCAAACCAAAACAAAGTAAATTCTGGCGGACTACACACTAAAAATGAAAGAAAGTAAAGTAAGTAAGTTAAGTTGGGGACCTTAGTCTTGGTTGAACCGACGGCCCCCTTTTCTATAGCTTCTACACCGAGCTGTAGAGGAGGGCGTAACTCCATTTCCTGGATTGCTCCACTTTATTTTTGAAACGTGCCTTTTAGTGCTGGGTGTTAAGCAAGGCCGAACTAAGTATCATTTTTTAACTCTTTTGTATGACTCGACCTGGGATTGAACCCTGAGCCCTCTGACCATTGACGAATACTCTACTCATTAGGCCAATAGCTCGGTAAAGAAAGTAAAAAGAGTGACAAATATTTGGATCCTACCAAAGAACTGAAGAAACTTTGGTGGCAGTGATACATTTTAAAGTTATCACGCTATGAACAGTTCCTAAAAGCTTGGAAAAAATGACTGGTGGAATTGGAGATCAAAGGAAGGGTCGAGGCAATAGAGACCACAGCTTTGTTAAGATCAGCGATAATATTCAGAGTCCTGGAGACCTGAAGAGACTTGATTTAACTCAGTTACTAGGGAAAGACCACCACTTAAAGCTGGCGTGAAAAACGCGCAGAGATAAAATAAAAACAGAATCTCACCTCTGAAGAACAAAAATGAACAAGCCGTAACCATGCTTTTAAATATGAATGAAAGCATTTCATTTGACAAAAAATAAATGAAATGAATGACTTAAAAACTTCACTTGAAAATTGTATAAGATGCAGAAATCGTAAGTCTTAACAAATCAAGCTTTACAAACAATTTTTTTTCTCATTTTGTCGCTGAGTTTGTTATGTATGAATTATTGTGTGCAGATTTAAAGTTGGAATTATGTAGTCTTCATCAACATTTAGAATTCTACGGCAAAAAAAAAAGAAAAAAAAAGGAAAAAAAAAAAAGAAAATATATAAAAGAAAGTCCTCCAATGACATGCTCCCAACCTTGATTGTGAATAAATATTCATCAAAAACATAAATAAAATGAATTTATCTACCTATCCTCTTGAAGAAGACGTGCGGATTGTTAGTCCGATAAAAATAAGCTATACTATTACTATTTAAAAAAATATTTTCTCATTTTGTATTATCATTGATTTGATACACGCATATTTGAGTGCAGAGTGCAGTAATATAATTTTAAAATTAGCGAAATTTTGGGGATAAAAATTGTTTTGAAATTGTACCTGTAAAATGCATCAGAAACGACATAGAAGAACAAAGAACTAATATGGGGCCAAAAATTTAAAGTTTACAGGGGTATATGGACTTTAAAACGTATTAATTTTTTTTTTAAATCTGAGTATCCATTTTTTTTTTCAAATATTTACATTTTTCAGTGTTTCGCAGATATATTTCTTCGGAAGAAAGCTAAATATTTGACGGAGTATAGATTACAATCGATTACGTTTTCTGATGTGGACTAATTATACTACCCATGAAAAAGATCTAAAGCCAAATCAACGTGATATCAGACCACATATCTGCTCCTCTTATAGTCAACATAGAAGTCCCGATTTGAATCCAGTCAATCATAGCTGTTATAAGTTCAGGTTTTGAAACGGCCAAAGCAACCACTTAACCAAGGGACACTGATAGAAAAAAATTGACTTGAGAGGTTAACAGGAATCTGCTTCATTGGTATTTTAAGAACAATCCTGACAAAAGAGATAGCAGAAAATGAATGATAGAAATTTAGACAGAGTCTGCTAAACGCTAAATCGAATGGTCGAATGGATAAATAATATGAAAAAAAAGCACAATAAATTGAAGAAGACCCTTAGTTGAACATACAACTGAACTCGATTAGGGCAACTCTTAAGAAAGTAACGAATATGAAAACGTTCGGCCTTGATAGTATACATGGATTCTGTTTTTTTAACAAATCCCGTAGATTCGTAACTGACTAGCTCTACAAATGAGTAGATGCCTAGAAGAAGCAAATATTCCTAAATAAATGATTAAGTGGGGAAACCATCCTTATCAAGAAAACCGCCAATAAAATTTGCCCCTAGTAATTATAGACCGAAAATGTTTCTACCTATGGTGTACAAAGTAATAAATGCAGTGATCAAAGAATATATATTACACTACTGTGGATCATTTCCGGAAAAAAGAGAGAACGCTGTAGCGGAACACGTGAAAATAAACTTATCGTCAAGGAAACCAAAACAATCAGAAAAATGAAGTCATGGCTGGGGTTAACTACAAAACGCCTTCAGCAGTGTTCAGCAGTTTTGGATAATGAAATATCTGAAAATATACAAAACATACGACAAAATTATTATTTTCATCACAAAAGCCATGAAAAACTGTAAAGTGGAATTAGCAGTACAAATTGTGGTACAAATCAGGTGAGGAATCTTCCAGGGAGATGCGCTTTTGCCCTTACTATTTTTAATAGCCATGATATCGCTCAGTTAGATACATAGAAAATGAAATTTGGGAAACTAATTTATAAATTCAAAAGAACAGATTAATCATTTGTGTACTTTGACAGCATCAATATATTTTCAAAAACTGGAAGTAACAGAATGCTTTGATACTAACAATAAGAATATATCGCAATTAACTATTATTAAATAAAGTAATTGAATTTAGTATAGAAATTGTACGACGCTATAATGAGAAATTGGAAAATACAAATAACGGAAGGAATAGAATTGCCTAAGCAGGAACAAGTACACGGGAACTTTGTACGCGAACTCTATCGAAGAAGCTTCCATGAAAAAAAAATTAGAAAATATTATCTGAGAATAACCAAGAAGCTTCTTATTAGCAACATCAGCTGCAAAAGGGATAAACACCACAGCAGTTCACCTGGACTATTCTTAAAATGGACACGGAAGGAACTCAGATAAATGGACCAAAGGACATGGAATTTTATCACTATGCCCAAGACATTTGATCTTAGAGATGACGGAGACAGGCGATACGTATCAAGAAAAAAGAGAAGTGAACTAGCCAACACTGAAGATTGCAAAGACACTTCATTAAAATGACTCGAATACTAAGATAAAAAGCACAACGAATGGTTAATCACTGCTGCCAGAATCAGCATTGACAAAACCAGACAAAAAAAAAAGTAAGGTAATAGAAATCAAAAAAGAAAAACAGACGAACAAATATATTAAGTTTTCAAGGAAGAAACTGACAAAATAGATAGGAGAAAACCGAAGCAAAAGAAAGAAAAGAAAGCCTAGAGAGAAAATGAATATTTTTCTAATTGAATGACCATTTTATATATAATACACCTCTTGTCAATCATGAAACGTCCCTTAATTTGTTTTAATGACCCATGTATATAATAGCCTTCTTCTCGACCAAAACACATCTTTTGTTTATTGAATAGCAGTAAAAAAACAACGTCATACGGACCAATTATATAAAGCAAAAATTGATAACATACTACTGAATATGAAATGTAGATTACATGGAGAAAGAGAGGAAAATGTTTATGTAATACGTAAATGTATAAAACTTGCACAGCATGGGTATAAGAGCAGACATGAAATGCCTGGAAATGTCATTCACCGTGTAAAAATTCAAATTCGGCAATGCTAACAAATGCTATATGCACAAACCAAAATCATTCGTAGAGAATGACACCCATAAAATTCTCTGAGATTTTGAGTTACAGAAGAATTACCTGATCTCGGCTAGAAAACCCAAACCACTGTTAATAAAAAAAAAAGAAGAAAAGAATTAGCCATTTTGCGGATTTTGCCGTTCTGGCGAACCACAAACTAAAAATAAAAGAAAGCGAAAAAAAAAAAAAAAAAGAAAAAAATTACCTTTCCAAAGAATAGGAAAAAGCAATGAAACATGAGGTTTAACGTTTGATTTGGTTTCTTTGTTTGATGGCATATCAACCTTTGTTGGTTATTTAATGCCAAAGCCATTCTCCAAGAAGAATAGGAGTGCTACTATTTAACCCATAGCTGGGAGGATAAGTGGGTTTATACATTTCCCAAGGGTATTTGCCCGAAAGTGAACGTAATAGCGTGACTGGAGTACGAACTAGCGTACTATGATTCCGTATTCCATCGTATTAACCATTACGCCACGAGGACACCCCCGTGGTTTAACGTATTACTAATTGTAATTGATGTGCGCGAAAAGGTCCATAAGTACCTGGAGAGGATATTGGAGGAATTGGAAATCAGTGGGTGAAACAAAACCATCCATTCAGCAGCATATCTGTAATTGGATGAAATACTGATAAGTGTAGACGATGCTTATATTGGAGAACGTGATCAACATGATTTTGACTTTTTACTTTGATTGCTTTTGCTTTCTTAGGTCTCAATGCACTGGCGTTTGGTTACCTTGTCGTACTCTAAAATCCATGAGTCATCATCAAAGCTGTCTCTACGCCACAATTTTAAGTTAGTCTGAAGGCCGTGGATGATAGCCTGACATGCCTACATGCAGCATTTCTTCTGATCATCATTCAGCAATCTTAACAATTTTGCACAGACATGGCGTGCCCAAATTTTATGGTGATAACCTAAAACAATCAACCGAAGATCGCTACTGAGTATCTATCTTACACGTTCAAAGTTTATCTTAGAAATGACTTTTAAAGACCTCCAGCTCTTTAGGTAAAATTTCATCTCCTCATGCTCTTGGAATTCCTTGTCCTTCTCAGGAAAAACGTGTATTTGACATTTTGTTACGACTATACACTCTCAGAAGCATTTGAAATGATTTTAGCCCAATTTATCCCATCGGGACCAAAATATTCAGTATTATCCATTACATGGTGTTTACAGTTAATTTCTCGATGCTTATAACTGCATAACCTGAACAAGAGAGGGTGTAAACAAGAGCATCGGAGAAATGCAATTGTTGAAAAAAAAACGTAGGTTGCAAGTATATTCTCCATATTTTATATCAAATGCAACACAATCCACTTATCCCGCTTTCGACCGTAACTCAGACATCCCACCCAGTTAAATTACGCTTCAATCATACCTGGTATTAACAAAATGCCAACTATTTAAAAAGAAATAACATTAGAACATCGAAATATATATATATATATATATATATATATATATATATATATATATATATGTGTGTGTGTGTGTGTGTGTGTGTGTCTGCGCGTGTGTGTTTACCAGTGTGAGCGTGTGTGTGTGTGTGTGTGTGTGTGTGTGAGTATTGTACATTTGGAATATATAATTTCTTAAATCATTGCATATTACATCATTGTACCTCAAAATAAAATAACACCATCACAGAAGAAAATTAAAGCTTGTATTTGAAAAATTATCAGGGTGACAATATATATATATATATATATTTTATTGGTAAAGTTATGATTAACGAACTATTGGTATATAATGGGTTTATATATATGATGACCATTAGTTATTCAATATCAATATAAAAAATCCAATTTTATATGCGTAAACACACCACACATCCATTTGCGCAAAGAAATAGGCATAGAAGTACGTAAACACATACACACACAGCGTTTGAGTGTGTAGGAACATCAATGAGTACATATATACATGTACACTTGTACATATATTTAACGCATATATATGTTGACTAATATCTCGAACACATGCACATTTATAAACACACACACTTTTATATATATATATATATATATATATATATATATATATATATATATATATATATATATATATATATTACAGTATTGTGTGTCTTAGTTAATTCCGTGTTTGCTTCAATCCATTTATGTATGAATATATTACCATATACATACATTTACTCACAAACATACAATCGTATGTAACATATATATGCTAATAAACAAAAATTATCATTTATATGTGTTTAGTCTATATATATATATATATATATATATATATAAAAGCGTATGTTACCGTTATAATTTGTTTAGGCTCCGAGCCGTTTTGATCTATGTTCGACTGACGTCAACATTGTCTGATTCTATTATATATGGGCGAGGTTCCACGAAATGATCTCTAGGGTGTAGGAAAGATGCCGCACCTAATCGAATATTGATGAGATTCACAGCAATTTGTAATCGAATTCACAACAGGTCTCGATATGTGGCAATACACAACCTCGCACTTCGGCTCGGTCTGGTGACGGTCGACACGATAGCCACTTGGCTAATCTTCCTTCTCCGAGAAGGCTCCCATGCAACCCCACCTGATATGGATGGGACGGTTGGCTTTCTCTTCTCCTCACCCAAGATGTGTTAAGGAAATCTGTCTGTCTTTTAAATTCTTTTTTTCTCTTGTTGGATTTTCAGTATTTTTCTTCTTTTTTTTTTCTTTTTCTTTTTATATTTTAAAATTGTTCAATTATTTTTTTTCGTTATTGGTTTTTCCCGGTTTAGATGTTTTTCTTCTTCATTTTTCTTTATTCTCCATCATTCAGTCTTACAACAGTTTTATATCTTCATTATCTACTCGTACTCATGACGCGGAGTCTCTTGACTCTATCTCTCTCTTTCTCTCTCTGTCTCTGTCTATCTTTCTCTCACACACACATGCACTCTCTCTCTCTCTCCCTCTCTCACACACATACACACATGCGCGCACACACACACACACACACGCGCACCACCTCTCCCAATTGCTCATCGCTTCTGGCGGGTCCACTTGACTTCATCCTGTCTCTGCAAAGAACTGATATATGCAATCATTGTAGGTTGGGCAAAACTGATGTATCCATGAATATGAAGCCTAAGTGGAACATATTTCCGAGCTCTTCGTTACTATCCAAGCTGTACCCTGCATGGCTTTTTTGTCTTACTTGGATAGTTTATAAGACAGAAGGCATATGGATACAGTTTTGTTGGGTGTTCCAATATTTTTTTAAAAACAGCACCAATCATTCTTATGTAGTTCCCATCTAGCTTGTTCTCTATCCGTTTCATTAGTGTCTATTTGGTGCCTCCAATGAGTAGTACTGATATGACTAAATCTTTGAACAAATCTCATTTTATTTTATTAGAGATATCAATTTTTTGTTTGCCATCGACAACTTACGAATTGCCATCCAAGCCATCCCTATGCCAATGTTGATTTCGCTTTATGTAGATCAGATATGGCTTCTAAGATGTGTTAACTAGCCTTATACATTCAGAAATTGATCCCTTCAGATGTCTCCAACCCTGTTTCTAATCATTTGTTTTTATTTCTTTAATTATGATACTTTCAATAATTTTATTGAATTTATACGTTCGTTTTTTCAGGTTTATTTTTACGCGTCGAACTTTTTTCTTACGAACCTTGTTATTTTCAATTTATTTTATTTATTCCCAATATTGTTGTTGTTGGCGACCATAGTCGAGGGTAACAAGAGGGCTCCCTTTTCAATAGTTTCTACACCGAGGTGTAGGGGAGGGCGCAACTTTTTTCCTTTGGATTGCTCCACTTTACCCTTGATACGTATCTTATATAGCTGAGTGTTAAGCAAGGAGGTATCCGGTACCAGTCTAAAGTCTTTGGTATGACGTGAGCTGAGATTGAACCCAGGTTTCCCAGACCATTGGTGAACACTCTGCCCATTCTCAGTATAAATGATTTTAATTGTTTATTCCTAGTATTCTCTCGTGATTTTTAGTCCTTTCATCATAGTTACCATGCCTTATTAATCTTATATTTGAATCTATCTCTTCTCTTGCAGCACAGCCTGACAGCAGGAGCGTTACAATCAGTCTACATCATCTTTACTCAGGGGTTAGATCCACTTCGTCCACGCGGCCAGATGTTGATAAATGATGACTCTTAATGCCAGAAGAAGGGATCCATGGTGACTAAGCAGTCATTTGAAGAGTAACTGAGTGATCAAGTGGTTAGCAACACTGCTATTTGGCCCTTACTGGGTTAGATAAGGGTCGAAGTAACCCATCGAATCAATCGATTGGTATTGTCAACGCTTTGAATTTACACGACGGTATGCTCCAAATTACTATTGTAGGAAACAGTTATATTAAAGGTGTTCGAAAACAGTAGCTGAGGGTCATTTGCACTGACATAACAATAGATGAAACCATTTAAACTGTGCGTAACCAAATGATTAAAATCAAATAAAAATATTAATGTTAGATATCAAGACTTGCAACCATTTAACTGTTACTTTATTTTCCTTTTTGTTTGTCCTTCTTGCATAACTTTCATTCCATCTTTCGTGTTTTCTATACTCCACTTCCCTACGAAAATTTTCTCGCATTCTTTCATTATTTTCCTATTTTCTGCTTTTTTGATGTATATATCTTACATTAACTTTGCTTTTCACTGTTTTCCCTCATTTACATATTTTCTGTCCCATTATTATCTCCTTTTTATTTATTTACTTCTTGTCCTAAGCTGACAACTTTTTTCTTCTCTTAATAAACCTTCTTTACATTAAACTTTTAAAAAACTCATGGGCTTATCAGGTTACTAACATTCACCTGATGATACCAGATTTTTAGAAAATATAATTCTATACGTTTTCTCCTAAAATTATCTAAGAATATGATTTCTTTTCATCGTTTTTTTTTTTAATTTGTTTGGTTATTATTAAATACAACTCTCAAAATTATTTTCCTTGGCATTCTGTCATTTGCTTTAAAATCCGTGAAACCTTTCATTTGTTTGTCAATGATCAGCTCTCTCTTACAATTCACTATATCATCAAAACATAGTTTTACCTTGTGATAAAGAATAATCTCTGGATATAATGCTACACTAAATGAGTTTCTATTGAATGCTTTTAACAAACATCCTTCAACTTGGTAGGACAGGAAATTGAATCTGATGGTGAAACTCTAGACCAAGAGCTTTGGGGCGTGTAGAGTGCTCATTCATTGGCATTACTACAAGAGCCAGTCTGGCCTGAATTGGTAGTAATTGTTGGGGTCACTTTTATGGGGTCAAACAGACCTGTTCAATCATTTAGTAAAGACGGTCATTAGTTATTTGAAACTATATAACTGGATGCAAATTATCTATATTACACAGGAATACTAGATAAATAGAATCACTAATGATAATTAGCGATGTTTGAAAACAATTAAACAGCGCGCAAACAACTGATTACAATTGAATTGAATGAATACTTGAAATCATTTAACTGTGTGGAAACAAATGTACATTATCAAATGGAAATATCATTATTAGATGGCAATACTTAAAAGACATTTAACTGAATGCAAGCAATTGAGATCTAACCCGCATAAAAAGAAAGTTACCCCACCCATATATATATATATATATATATATATATATTAAACATATCTTGTTACTGAACAGACCATGGCCCGGCAGCCAAAGTGATCACGTGACATCCAAAAATACATTTTGGCTTTTTGGAAAGGCGAGATCCGATCAATCTTTTGCTCATGTAAAGCCATATCTCCTGTATGGTTGTCCTGGCAGTATTCAGCAAATCCTTTTTGTGACAAAAAACGTCCCACGTTTTTTATGTTAAAGTTGCTAAAAGGAGGTGACTGAGGGTCAACTACGTTGAGTAAAAAAATACTTTGTGTGTCATAAGTATAACACCACACTGCAACGGATGGTACTATTTACCAACCCCTCCGCTCGGGCAGGATATGACACAAGGTCAATTTTTTAAGCGTAGTTTAACAGCTTTGAATTCAGAGTTTTCCTTCTCCTAGACTAGTTGCCTAACCAAGGCTGAAGAACCTAGTCTGCCCTACTATTTACCCATAGCTGGAGGGAGAATAATTGGATTCATAGCTACTCCAAGGGTATTAGTGCTATGTGAAATGCATCGGATGAGGAGTTGCCAATCTAAGCTTTTGGAGGATATAGAATACCCTTCATCACCATTACTCCCAGCCCACTCTGGCGTTGTGTAGTAGTACTTATTAAGCTTTAGTAGATGTATTTTATCATTGACTAAATATAGTTAGAAAAAATCATTTGACTCATACAACTGAGAATAAATTATTTGTATTTCATACGAATACCTAAGCAACAGGATTCTTATGTTCTATCGTAATACTTAAAACTATTTAAATGTATGCTGACAAATTAGCTCTAACACACTTAAACATTATCTCCTACAATCTACTGACTGTCAAATCTCTCACACACACACACACACACACACACACACACACACACACACACACACACACACACACACATATATATATATATATATATATATATATATATATATATATATATATATATATATATATTTAAGAAAACACAAAAGACCGGTTAATTTAGGATTATAAATTTATTTCCATCCTGTCTTTCAGCTTCTGGTGTGAACCAAAAACAGGAAGAAAAAAATGTATACAGGACTTCTTCAAATCCAATGGATAATTAATTAAAACAGAATTGACACTTGAGTGAATAATACCCATATATATATATATATATATATATATATATATATATATATATATATATATATATATGAACAGCTTTGTCCATTGAATAACCCACAATGGTTGGTATACCAGAAATCACCAACAAATACACTTTATATATATATATATATATATATATATATATATATATATATATATATATATATAAGCATATTGTTATCTATTTATCTCTCCCACTTTGTTCATATCTATCTATCTATCACGTCTGTTCGTATCAGTCTATCTATTTATTCTTGTGTTCCTCCTAATCCATAGCTACTAGTTAAATAGTACCACAACTGTTCTTCTAAAACGCTGATTTTGGATTAAATAATCCCTGAAGGTTATCATATCATTAAGAATTCCAAACTATAATAATCTGTAAATTGATTCTATCTACCTATGTGGCCCAGTCAATTCATAACTATCAATAATTGCCTATTCATTTCCTCCAATCTATCTATATCATATTTTCTCCCACTCTAATTTTTCTCTGTGCTTTTATTCCCTCATGTTTTTTCCCACTATTAATAATTTCACGGCAATTTTCTTTTTCTTCTGAACATTTCACGACTTACCTTTTTTTGATAGCCACCTTTTTTTTGTTTCCTTTATTTTGTACGGCATTTTACTTGAATCAATTTTACGTATTTGTACATTTACATAATTTATGTGAACATTTACTTTAATTGTTCTAAGGTATTTAGCTTCTTTGTTGTTGCTTTTTATATTGATTGATTTGATTTTTTAAAAATGCATTCCTTTTGTGCTCAGCTGTCATATTTTTGTTTATTTCAATAACTCATCCTTTTTCCCTTTGTAAAAAAAAAAAAACAGCTTCACTTTCATTTTTCCCATTTTCTTTTATTTTATTCATCCATCTTTTTCGTTAATATATGTTCTAATGTACGTTTTTTTTTCTTTTATTCATATAATTTATATTCGTTATTCATGTGTTTATTTTCAGTTTTTCACTCTTTCTATTATTCATTTTTATCCCTTGTCTCTTTCAGAGCCTTTCTTTGTCCATATACCATTTTCTCTAATTTATTTATTTTCCATTTTTATTCATATATTTGTCATCTGTTGTCATCATCATAATTATCATCATCATAATTATCATCATGAAGGTTTGCTGACAACATGTTTTTCTTTCAGCTCTTTTCATCTTTCTCTCTCTTTCTCTTTTTCTCGCTGAAGAACTATCCATCCCTGTTAACCATAACTATCCTCTAAACGCCACTCAGTATCCGTATATTGGTTCTGAATATAACTTTTTGTCGGATGGCTAACACTGGTGTGTCTATGTTAAGGATTTCATGCAAGAAACACCCTCAGAAGTCAGGCTCACCATTAAAGACAGGCTCACCATATCATGCAAACCTTTCTTTGGTCGTTTGTACGATGGGTATTAAGTTTTACTAAAACTGCTGTTTTGTGGATTCAGCCGCTTCCAAGATTTTTTCTAAATATTATGCACTAGACTTGTACATTTTCTATATCCTTTTTCACCAGAAAATGAATGAACAAACCAGTACTAATGGCACTGCTAAGGCTCTTTTTTATTTATATATTTATTTTCATTTTTTTTCTTCTTTTTACTCAGTTTTTAAAAAAATTTCATCTCGTATTTATTTTATATTTCTTATAGCCATTTGCTTTTGTCCGAGTTTTCTTTTATTTTTCAATTCATTCGATTATTACTCATTTTCTATTTTAGCTTTCGTTCCATTTTCTTCAATTGCACCGTTATTTCATTTGTCTATTTTTTATTATATTTCATTAAATTATTTTATTATATTTTTTTATTTTATATTCTTTTATATTTTACTCTATTCTCCATATTAATCCCTTTGTTCAATTATTTATTTATTTATTTGACACATTCTGTATAAAGAATGATTCTTGTTACAATTTTCTCAATATTTCTCAATATTTCACGAGAGAAAACTCCAACCTATTTCTCAAACCTAAATTAAGATAACTCCAGATCAATATTTGCAACAAAGAAATATCCTTCGAGCAATTAAATTGCAAGTTTCCAAACAATTGATTGATTCTTGATTTTTTGATTGTCTAAATCTATTATCGTTAGTTGAAAATTTAAATCTATGATCAGGATTTCACTGGTTAATACGATCAAAATTTAAATGTTTACGTCTCTTATCTGAATTTGATTGTTCAAATCTATGACCAAAATTCGTTTAATTTCATTGTAACATCAGTATTTGATTCTTTAAGTCTATGATCAAAATATGATTTTGTAAATCTATAATCGGCATTTGATTTTTTTCAACATATAGTAATAAGTTGATTGTTTAAATATATGATAAAAATTTGCTTGTTTAAAGTTATGATCAGAATCTGACATTTTAAATATATGATCAGAATGTGTTTATTTCAATCTATGATGAAAGTGTTGTTTTTTAAAATCTATTATGAGCATTTGATAGTTTCAGTGTATGGTGAAAAATTGATTCTTAAATCTTTGATTATAATTCGATAGTTTAATTTTATGATTAGATTTTGATTGTTTAAATGTATGATCACAGTTTATTTACCTAAATATATATTATCATATCTAATTGTTTAAATTTATGGATCGGAATTTGATTATTTAAATGTTTGATGAGAAAATTGTTGAAGTTTATGAGCAGGCATTCATTGTTTAGAACTATGATTTTTTCAAGTCTTCGATAAAATATTAATATTTGTCTTAAAATCATCTATGTGAATATTTAGTCGGGCATTTTATAGAAAAAAATCTTCATTTAATGGATGAAAAATAAGCAAACAACTTTTCTTCATTTCGGAATTTTCTTTTCTCCTTTCCGTTTCATATTTATCATTTGTAGATTTTCCTCAATTTTTCTCCTGTCTTCATTCCATTCTCTAACGCAGAGTTATTTCATTTTATCTCTCTTTATAACCTACAGACATTACCCAGTCATAGACGAGCCAAACAAAACTCGACTCCCAATAAATGCTGTCATCTGCTCCATTCAAAACCCTGTCAGTGAATGCATTATGATCGTACAGTCAAAGATGGCGAGAAGATACCGGATACTGATTTGCCGATTAAGTCTGTTTTTTTTTTTCTCATGCACCAGTAATCTCTAATTCCAGAAACGTAATAAAGATTCGCTTGGAAAATATTCGTTCAGACACCTTTTTCTTTTCTTTCTCTAATATTTGCAATGGGGATTTTTTTTTCTAACTTTCGCAAATGATACTCGTTTCGTCTACGTCTCATTCTAAAGCGAAATTTCTCGAACTGATCGTCTTTGACGTTTATAAAGATAAAGATAAATACAGAAAATTTCATATCATACAGTTTTCGAAAATCTTTGGAATGTAATAACGTATTTTACTGTCCAAATTCTGAATGGTATTAGGTTAATTTATTTTGTTCGTTTCGGGTTTTTTTTTATTTACTGACTTATCAATCTCCATGGGTTATTTAAAACAAAAGCCATCCGAGTAGAAAAGCAATAGTGATATTATCAAACCTATCACTAAGGGAGATAAGTGTGTTGTGATTTTCCCAATGGAATTTGTCAGCAGGAAAATGTAAGAGTTCGACTGGATTTTGATCTCGCTTTCTTATGATGTCGTAGGCCAACACTTTAACTATTTCGCCACGTTCGTATTGTTTTTCGAAAGAAAGAACCACCTCTAACACTCAACAAGGCACCAGCTATACGGCCACCTGCCTCCCATCATGAAAACTATCCAAGTTATGCAGGACACTGCTGAAGAAGCAAGGACGAGCTCATAATGATGTACTCCTATGGACCCCAACATATGGCCGGGCAAAAGCAGGACGACCAGCTTGAACTTACATACAGCAGCTCTTTGAGGATACGGGATGTAGCTCTGAAGACTTGCCAGAGGCGATGAATGATTGGGAGACGTGGCAAGAGAGGATCAGAGATGTCCGTGCTGGTGGCACGACATGATGATGACGATGATTTGATTGATTTCATTGACATGTTAACTTATCGAGGGTTATTTGATACCTTGGAGTGAGGGAATTGCGCTCATTGTAGGTTCATAAATACATTTTCTGAATAATTTTTTCCATAAGAAGCGTTTGTATTTTTTTGTATTTTGGGGAGGGGAGTTGTACGCTGTTCTATCAAATACAAAACACTTTTTAAATAGATTTATTTGATCCATCGATGGAACTTCTATAGGTACGACCAATTCGAGTCAGTGTGGACCGGGGAGTAATGGCAAATCTCCGTAACTGGAGCCTCACCTTCAAGCGAAGTTTTGCGTCTAACCTACAATAAGCATCTTCTAGGGAAAAAGGTGACATATCTCCAGAGAATACACTCGGCTTATTCTAATTCCTCGTCCACGAAAGGGCAATTAGAAAATCAACAACTGAAATTCTAAAATTTTATTTATGTGTACCAATGTTGCATTGTTGAATATCGAATGCAGTTTACACAGAACCTCGAATTGAACTCCTTATATAATCCTCGGGGCTCGACTCTTCCAGTTTTATTGAACGAGACTGGGTACAAGTGTTCAGCTATAGTAGGTATTCGTTGTTATAAACAGCATTGGAACATTCCATTCAGTAGATTAAATAAAGAGTTTGTTTTTTAGTTTAGCGTAGGCTCCGGAATTCGACATGAAACACCTCAAGAAGGCCGAAAGATATATCGGCCAAAACTTTTTGAGTAAAACGACGGAAATGAGGCCAACAGCCTGACTATTTTAAAGGATAAAAATCATCAAGCTCCATCTTAGAAATTTACACAAATAATTATTGATTTGACAAACTATTATTCATACTTATAATTAATAATTATATATCATAAATATTTCTATGTAATACGAATAGTTTTCATGAAGATATATCTGATCGATAGATTGAAACCTCTGTGTTACTGCTATTCCGGTTTAAAATGCACCTGGGATTAATATCAACAAAGGGGTACTCCACACTTCCGTAATTTTCAAAATTGGAGCCTCACCATCAGACGCAATTTATTGTCATGCTAAAGGGATTCCATTTTATTAGAAGAGGTTCTTAACCCTCAGCAAATGATACAATCAGTGTGATTACACAATCAGTATATTAATAGATTAAATAGAAGTCCTCCAGGTGAAACATATATATTGAATTTCCATCACTGAACACAACATAGTCATCATTAAGAGAACGAGATTATCTCACTCTATTCGTGAAGGTTCAGCACATCCTTCTTGATTAATTATCATTAACACATTGTTTGCACTAATCATTATTCTACGCGCTAGATAAGTCGAGTGTATCCTCAACGAATTAATTACTTTCACGAATTTCCTTTGTTTAATTAAAGCAAGTAAAACGTCGTTCGTTTCCCTTTTACCCAATTTTTCACCATCGTTTTAATTTTGTCCGGCGTTTCTACTCGTTTTCTCATCTGCTGACTTCACTTCTTTCTTTATCGCTGAACAATCACGTACACGCGAAATTAAACATGCTGATAGATTAACACGAGTTAATCAAAGACATATATCTTTGCAGCACATACTTAGCGATATTTTTCTTTTTTAATTTAAGAGTAGTTCTAATTGTCAGACTTGATTATTTTAGGATATAATGTGTTAACTATTTACCACGGTGAGGCAAACGGTTTACAATATTTTGTTTCGGTGCAGCAGAAATTGGCAACTAAGGCTACTTTTGCAAAAGTCCTGAAGTTGTCTAACCATACATGACAGTGAGATTTTGAGTTTGCCCGACACTTTCTGAGTGCTACTTGCCAGATTCTGCCTCTATAAGTTGAAGCCCGGTCTCAGAAACTATGGTTTTAGGTTTACTTGAGTCTTATTGAACAAGTCCTGTAGGCAACACCCCACAAAGCAGCAGCGGTACAGCAACCCACCACCCCTCATGAAAATTCCCCAAGTTATACAAACCAGACATGCAGGACACCGCTGAAGTAGGGACGGGCTCATAAATGATGTACTCCTATGGAGCCCTTCATTGGCCGAGCAAAAGCAAGGCGACGAGCTCGAACCTACATACAGTAGCCCAGTGAGGATACGGGGTGTAGCCCTGACAACCTGTCGGAAGCAATAAACGATAGGAAGGCGTGGTTAGAGAGGGTCAGGGATATCCCTACTGATGGCACGACAAGATGATGTGATGATGATGATGACTCTGCTTTATCATTGAAAACTGAGTGAAGACTTTTAACAATTTAATAACTGGACTGTAATCACTGCACTTTCATTCATGTTCGACATATGTTTTTGTTTGCTTTCGGGGCATTATATCTTAGTTCGCACAAGGAAAGCGTTAGTTACCAAATTTAATTTGGTTACAAGACCATTTATGCCATTTACTAAATACCCACTGACTGAAGCAATAAGACAGTGCACCAACAACCAAGATATTACCAACCACAGACAGTAACGACCATGCCTTGATCACCTTACATACAAGGCACAACCAAGCACATGCCTAGTCAGTAGTGGCTGTAGAAACATCCCCCAATGAGTGTCCAGGATATGACACTAAACAATGTGATGGTGAGGTTCCAGTAATAATGGAACTTTGGGTAATGTGGATCACCCCTTCATTGTCATTGCTCCCAGATCCACTCTGGTCCGGAGCGGTAGCACCTGATAGGGCCCTATCTATGGGTTAAATAAAACTAACTACCTATTTTATACTAAACTGAATTGTTTGAATTAAAATTGTTTGACTCAACTGAATAGCTTGAAATAGAAACCTTTCTAATAATTAAACTGTACTTACATTCAAACTGCGTGCTTAAGCTAAAATGAATTGTTTGAAATGGAACTGTTTTTGACATTGAAAGTCTACTTACACTAAACTGATTTGTTTAATATAGAACTGCTTTGACATTTAACTGAGTGTAAACAAAAAATGTACATATACTTAAATGAACTGGGCTGAATTAGAACTGTTTGAATAAACTGAATAGCTTGAAACAGAAAGGTAAACTGTGTACTCATACTAAAGTTAATTGTTTGAAATAGAACTATTTGCATAAAAATGGATTTGGCGTTAAATAACCTACAAAGGTGGATATGCCAGGAAACCTAAACAACCAACCAACCAAGCAATAACCAAGCACTTATTCCAAAGGTACAACACATTTGCCTTCTCGCGTAGAACCTCCCTAAGTATGCATGCAACAATAAAGATTATATTTCGATTAATTCAATCGAAAATGTCTCATAGAAAAATGATATCTAGTATGTGTATTACTTTTTGAATTTCGGGGTTTTTGAATTCTCAATAATTATGTTGTGTGAGTTCTTAGGGCTAATGGTAATGAGGGAGCACTCCATAATTAACACTCAGAAGAAATCCAGAACAAGAGCCCCATCGTCAGATACTGTGTAGAGTTACATTATATATATATATATATATATATATATATATATATATATATATATATATATATATATATATATATATGTAAATATATATATATATATATATGTGTGTGTGTGTGTGTGTGTAAATATATATATATATATATATATGTGTGTGTGTGTGTGTGTGTGTGTGTGTGTGTGATACTCTCAGTCTACTTTAAGCCATGCTGTTAGGGCAAATAGGTTTTTAGAAATCTTGTTGCATTGTTCAGAGTCATTTTTCTTACGGTATGATGTTTAAAGGAAGTAAGTGTGGCTGAGATTACTGAGAAATTGACAAGTCAGCTGATGGAGATCCTTGAATTTTTTCTTTGAATTTTATATGTATGTATTTTTAATTTCAAGAGAAGCGGTGTCTTAGGAGGTTGATAAAATCTAACAGGTTGCTGTCAATAATTGACTGTGCTTAAAACTGGAAATAAGTTTTGAAACGTTTGTTTTTTTTTCAATTAAATTTTGTTTCATTAAGTATCGAATTTTGTTTTACCTCACAGCATGTCTGAGGATTTTAAAACTTCTTTTTTTTCTTTCCTGTTTTTATTTCAATGAATGATTATCTTTCCAATAATCATCTCTTTTTCATTACTTCCATATGATAAATTCTTGGGTGAACTTTAAGTTTTGTAACATTTTGGAAACTTGAACAGAATTCGGTTGCTCCAGATCCTTTCTTAGAGGATATGAAGTTAAAGAAATACAATATACAGTGAGTTGCTGAGCCTGCATCATACTTTCTTACTAAGATTCAATCAATGTGCTCTTATAGGTTGAAAAATGGTCTTGAAATACATGGTTTTCGTCTTTCATTATAGTGCAAACTGAGCGAAATTGTTTCGACTATCCTGTTACTGAAGTGTGATCGACTGCGCTTTCATATTTCACACACCTGATATTGGTGGTTACATACATATTGAAGTCTATTCTTACTCATTGTTAAAACAGTATTTCCATTTTTTTTAATCCTCTTTCTATTCAACGTGTAGTTTCTGGGAAGTTTTCTTTTGTTTATATTTTCGTTGAAGTTTGTCTACTTTGATCATAATAGTTTGGTACTTTTTCCCTCATCGTACTTTTGTGTGGAAATATTATAAACAAAGTAAAAAAAAAATGGGATATTAGATTGGTATTGACACAAGCTTCGTTGCGTTACCAGGAGAATGTCAACTAAAATGAATATTGTCAGTTATGAAATCGCTTATTTTACAAAGGTGGGATGGACATTACGGATTCGTATTCCCGCAGCGATTGTCTGGGTCTAAATTGTACTATTACTGCTGATTAGCTGGTCTCTTAACTTTAATACAATATTTGGTTTCATTCTGTTCAGAAAAATTGACAGTTTCATCTATCAATACAAAAAAAAAAAAATGCCCAACTCACACAGCATATACAACTTGTTGCAAAAATATGCTACTGAATATTATATATATATATATATATATATATATATATATATATATATATATATATATATATATATATATATATATATTGTGTAGGAAACCTTCCACCCCTCTTGAAAGTGAACTGTTCTGCTCGTGAAGTGGATGAATTAAGGCGTAAAGTAGAAGCCTATCAATTGATATAGAGCAGTACCCACGCGACTTTTGTACCTTGTTATTATCAGCCTAATAAACCCTTTATATATATATATATATATATATATATATATATATATATATATATATATATATATATACTGCCTTGAATCAAGTTGTTGTTGTTAGTAGAATTTGCATAGATAAATTTGTATGAAAATTTTATTGTTGAGTTAGATAGACGTTCGGATACATCAAAAACTTCAAGTTCTTAAAAACGATAGTCAGCTTCAGCTTTTTGATGCGTTATTCTTACAGGCTCTCTGATGTTAAAGTTCCAAAATAATAATGCCAACTTGTTGGTAGATGTGTTCTTACGTTTGCCTTGGGCATGTTTTAAGTCTAATATACGAAGCACCAATGATTTTGCAAACTTTAAATAACGGTACACAAAGGAAAGCTTGCTCGAAGGACACTAACGTATGATGCAATCTTTTCAAATGCATTGTGTTCTAAGGAGAAAAGCCTTTTGCTGGGGAACTACCCGCGAAGAAGTGAGAAACGTACTTCATTGTGATGCTGTAGTACGCGAATTCGAACTCCAGCCTAACAATTAGGTTTTACATTCGGTCTAATAGACACGGGAAATATATGAACCACTTGTTCCCCTCTTCATTTATGGGTTAAAAATAAAACTATTGTTCTTCTCCATGGAAAACATTACCAATACGTTAGCGACGAAGGTTTATATACCATTAAGCAAAAAAACAAAAAACAAAAAAACAACAAAAAACGAACAATAATAACAAAAAACAAAGCAATTTCACATTGCGTCATAATATATATGTACTTATAATTTCTTTCCTTTGTTATTTGGGTTTAAGTTCATCTCTAAATATACGAGGGATATAAGATAAGTTTTCAGACTTTTTTCGTATGACACTTTTATTGATAGAATACACATGAAACTATAGTCCCCTTCAAAGTAATCTCCTCCGGCTGCAATGCACTTGTACCGTTCCAACAACTTCTGGAAGGCCCCATGGAAGTCCTCTTGTGTGAGCGTGTCAATGACCTTCCTCACAACCTCTTTCATCCCCTCAATTGTCATATAACAACAACCTCTGAGCTTAGGGAATAACCAAAAGTCACAGGTAGCAGGGTCTAGACTATAGGGAGGGGGAGGAACAGTCTTGATACCCATCTTGGTCAAATAGTCTTTGACAAGGATGGAGTTGTGGACTGGTGTTTTATCCTGGTGGAAATGCCACTGACTCAATTTGAAGAGTGCTGGCCTCTTCCGATGGAATCTCTTCCTGAACCCCCTTAAAACCTCAACATAGTAACCCTAACCCTAACCCTAACACTTTGGTCAATTAACTCTGGTGTATTGACGTCCTTACTCGTACCACACCTCTCATCATTCCTCACAGACTGCCTGCCTTCCTTGAATCGCTAATGCCACTCAAAAACTGATGCTCGATTCATGCAAGATGGTCTAAAATCAGTCTGAAAGATTCCATACGCTTCTGTGGCATTTTTTCCAAGTTTAAAACATAATTTTATTGCATATCGTTCTTCTAAAGTGTCAGATTGCATTTTTAAAATTCAGCAGTTGCGACAATCAGGATTTAGTAGGGTGTATTCCAATTGCTGCTGTAACTGTTCCTTTGAACCTGAAATCATAAAAATCGGCCAGTCATCGCATAAGATGTATAGCAATAACAAGAGACTATTACAATTTTAAATGCCTGTACAAAAAAAGTCTGGAAACCTATTGAAGGTACCACGTAACCTTTGTAAAACTGTCCAGATGTTACGTAGTTTTTTTTCTATGGAGTATCAAATAGTTTTCTTTGATAGAAATCAATTGTAATGTAATAACCTCCCAAACGACACAATCCCAACGCACGTATGTGAAATTATTTGATGAAAATTTGATTTTGTTTGGTTTGGTATATTAGGGTTTTACGGCGTATCAACTATTGTGGGTAATTTAATGCTAAATCAGTTTATACATAGACATTAGATATATATGATTTGTAAGCACATTTTATAACAATTTAAAAGAAGAATTTTTTTGGGCAAACAATAAAATAGTTTCGAGTATTTCAATCAACTACGTATCATTCTAGTTACTATTAATTATTTGTTTACAAAAAATTAAATGGATTCAAGTATTTCTATTGTTACATAGCAATTTAACATCAGTTATTTGTTTGCCCAAATCTTAATAGATGTACATATTAATTTTAAGTGAATTTTTTGTCTGTAATAACATTTTTCAATGAGTTAAGAGCAGTTTTTTACACACGTCATATTATCATTTCTACAGAGTTAAATGGTTTCATTTAACGCTATCTAACACTCATAATTTTATTCAATATTTAATAATTTGTTTGCACACAGTAAAGTTGTTACAAGTATTACAATTTAACCTAAATTTTTCGATTCGTCTCCATTTATTTGCATACTGTCAAGTTGTTCTGTGTACGACGATATGTCAAAAGTAATGCTTCATTCTTTAGTACAAGAATAATTACCGACACGGGAACATGTATCATACATCAAAATAAAGCTAGTCCTCTGTTGATCATATCCCTACTTCTCAACATTGTCAATATTTCCCTCAATAGCAATTTTCCACCTTCAAATAAGAACATGTATAACCTCCACGTAAAATTCCGTTAACTGTTCTTAGAGCCACTACTTACAGCAGTTTCACTTCCTTTTCACTGGCATAATGTTTGTCTTTAAAACCCTCTTTTATCCGACCGAGGAGATAATATTGGAAAACGCTAAATCTTGTCAATCGATAATGTCCTCCTCTGCATGATAATGCTTAAATACACACAAACATGAGAAAAGGCAAGAAAATCGCCTCATTCTGGTGAACAACGTTACCACATCCTCCATACTCACTAGATTTGACCCATAGATAGGAACCTCTTAGATTCAACCATTCCTGACCAGAGTGGACTTGGGAAGGATGGAAATGAAGGGAAACTCCATATTCTCTATATCTCCAAGGTTACGTCCGCGTCATCAGATGGTTTAATGTCTTATCTTGGACGCAGTTTGTGGGTCTTATCCCTCTACAGTGCTGCAGTCAGTGTATTCTACAGCCCCAGCCAACTTTGGTAGGGCATTGTGGGTTAAGAGTGATTTTTAAAGAGGTGGTTCTCCGTGACATAATGTACAGTGACGTCATAGTAATCAAGATCTAACCCCAGTCATTCTCAGTCAGATTAATACTCGTTGGAAATGTGATGTCTTCCCTATTCCCCACAGTTAGGTTTAATTGTACAACTACAGATTGTTTAAAGAATGGCTATTCCTTTAAAAACCCATATAAGTTTTCACCAGAGCACCTCTGGTGGAGCTAGTTTAGCAAAGCTACACGAGTGAGTTCGAGTCTCATCGGGTGCCTCATTCGTTCGGCCTTGTGCCACATCGAAGCAAAGAGCTTTGTAAATTACTGTAATTTTCCACCAGTCTTCTAATTCCCATTATTATTGTATAAAGTCTTGATATGACATAAAACAAGGAAATCAAACCAAAATAATTTTTGATTGAAGCAACCAACGATGAAATTTGCGTATTGGAGTCGGATTTCCTTGGTGCTGTAGAGCAGACGTCGGGTTTGAGTTTAAATTTTAAGAAATTTTTAAATGTCTTCGAGATTTTTCTTAATAAAAGAGGAATCATTCCTCCTCTCTTTGATATAGGTTGTAGTTTGAAGATTCACGACGGCTTGCGTAAAATATTAACATATTGAAAATCATAGAAGAGAAGTGGTAACAGCGTATTTATCTGTTCTTTTATAACCGAAATAGAACAAACTCATTCTTTCTTGACAAAATTCAAAGAGGATCAAAATTGTTGCACCAGTCTACTCATCGAAAAATTAAACAAAAATGTTCATTCCTATACATTATGAGATAATGCAGACTACGCTGATGATATAGAACTTCTGTCAAATACATCTTTTCAGGCCAAATTCCTGCTGCGGGTAGCTGGTGGACAACAGATCGAATGACCGTCTGATTGAATTATTCGTATTCATACGCATGGTCTTACCTAGGCGTGTATAAAAATAACTATATAGGACTCCTCACTTTAAAAATCTCATGAAATAAAGAAAAAATTGGAACAAAAATAAAAACAGATAGGTGTCAGAAATGTTCATTGAAGGAAAGTGAAAAACAATCGAGATAACAACAACGTAATGATATAGTCAGAAGGGGAAAATAGGGAGAACAAAATTTAAAGTAAAGAAAATGAACAAGGAAAGAAAATCATGAAAAGACAAAAGAGTTATAATGCTAAGTCATTATAAAATACAAAAAAGTAAGAAGAGACTAAATAAAATGAGAAAAAAATCTGTAACAAAAATAAAGTACAAGAAAATGAAAGGATAGAAAAAGGGAAAAAAATGTAAAAAAGAACGGGTAAATGCAAATATGAAAGCAGAAATGACATATTATTGTTGTTGAATGGCAAACATCTTTCTGAACACGTTTTTAAACAGCTTTTCTGGAGGTCAATCGGTTTTATTTGATCCTGTACGCTTCATTTATATGAATAATAAACATGAATAATGCTTTATTCAATCATATAGACGTTTGCTTTCTTTGTCAAATGTCATATTTTCGTGAAGGTTCGGGTAAAATATAATTTTCAAGCGTGTGTATATATATATATATATATATATATATATATATATATATATATATATGTTTGGATTAAGGTTAAAACGTTAAATAATTTTTAAAAGAAATACATAGAAATGTAGCAATATTGAATTCTACTCTTAGTTTTTAATGAAATTGACGCATTCATTTATAGATAAAAACATTTTCCAATAAAGTTTACAGAAATCAATGTTTTCTACATTAAAAACATAGGTTACAAGAATAAAAATATTTCATTTGCTTTCTGGAAATCTCAGAGTAAAAAGACATTCAGCAGTAACAGCGAAAGTCGCAACAGCAGCGAGCATTTTTGTTCAAAACTGGATAAAGGGGCTGTTATTTAGTAAGTGTACTCTATTTGTGATATAAAAGCCAGCCTTGTGAGAATCAAACTCACATAACAATGTTCTGCAAAGCTGGCATTAGGGGCATGGAAAAAGGTGTTGTCCAATTCCTTTTATTACAATCTTAATTTTGTGTCCAACAGAATTTAATGCGTTCTCATTTTTAAGAACATATTCTGTTTTGATCATGAAACATTTGTCAGGATTTTCAAATTTTAATCACTTGCACAGTTCCCAGTATATCACCTTTACAATCCAGTCATATGTACTCAATTATTTCCTTTATTCCAGTTTGCTGGAAATTGCTTATAATCTTATTCAGTATCTTATATCAACCACTACATAAATTTGATTGATCTGGAGTGTTAGTGCCTGATTAGGTATAATGGATTGGTCAAATAGAACTAAACTGTGAACTAATACTAAACGGAATTGCTTGAAATAGGACTGTTTTGAGAATTAAACAGAGTATTTATCCTAAACTGAACTGCTTGAAATAGAACTGTTTATTTTTATAAAAATCAATTTTGGATTAAATAACCTATAATGGTTGACATGCCATAAAACACAAACAAACAGACAATTTGAAAAGAAAATGCAATTGAAGATTGAACATATAGCTAGCTTTATACTCACATATTTATATATCAATGAAATTCCAGCATTAAGTAAAGTGAATGGTGTTGAAAAACTGTTAAACCAATGAATCGAATTAAACCAAGTCATAAAAAATGTGCGAAAATGTATCTAAGATGAGTTTATCTTTTAGTTATTGTTGGTTATACTTGAATTGAATATGTCTGGCTGAAGATGTAGAATACTGACTTCATCAGTGCAGATTGGTGATACTCCCCAAACAAATGCCTTGGATATGACATTAAATCGTCTTATGGTGAGGCTCCAGCCTTGGAGATTTCGGAAATGTGGTGTACTTTTCATTGCCATAGCTCCCAGTTCCTCACTGACCCCGAGTGATAGCCACGAATAAATACAAATGACTTATGGTGATTTTAATTGTTAGATAACTGAGTTATTTGATCATTTAACTGTGTGTAAACAAATGACTGGTGTTTAGTTCGGTTTGGTTCGTTGGGTTTTATGTCATATTAACCTTTGTAGGTTATTTAACGCCAAATCCATTTTTATGTGAATAATCTATTCTATTTAAAACAATCCAGTTAAGCATAAGTACACAGTTTTTCAAAAACATTTCTATTTCAAAATCTTCAAGCAGTTATATGTAACAAGTCAGTTAATTGTAAATACAGTTTTGATGTCAAAAAACAGTTCTATTTCAAATAATTCAGTTAAGCATAATCACCCTAGTTTAAATGTAAGTACGGTTTAATTGTAAAAGAACATTTCTATTTCAAGCTATTCAGTTTACTCAAACAATTCATTTTAGCATAGGTATGCTGTTGGTTCTATTTAACC